>WOVY01003232.1:0-128203 GCA_013436015.1 Rhipicephalus annulatus | reverse complement strand
TCTGCGCATTTCCTGCTCCGCTAGTTCTTGAGCTGCGTGAAGTCGGTCTAAACAGCTCAAGCACGTATGCTACTACCGAAGGGTCGTCCGCCCGGCCCTCCCAAGATTCTCGAACAATGCGAAGTGGGGAGCGAAGAGCACGTCCGTAAACAAGCTCCGCAGGCGAAAACCCTGTTGATTCGTGAGGAGCGATCCGAAGCGCGAACATAGCTGCGGGCAAGCAAGCCTCCCAATCCTCTTTTTGCTCATAACAAAGGGCGCGTAGCAGCCGTTTCATGACTGAATGTACCTTTTCTACAGCATTTGACTGAGGGTGGTACACTGAACTGTGGATGATTTTAACGCCACACTTTTCTAGAAATGTCGAGGTTAGTGCACTTGTAAAAACAGATCCCTGGTCGGACTGAATTTCTGCGGGGAAGCCTACACGTGCAAAGATAGATAAAAGCGCTTTAACTACCTCCTCCGAGCTGAGCTCCTTTAACGGTACTGCTTCCGGGAATTTCGTGGCCGGGCAGAGCACTGTGAGTATGTGCCGGTACCCGGACTGCGTTACAGGAAGTGGACCCACTGTGTCTATAACTAGCCTGCGAAACGGTTCTGTGATAATGGGGACCAGCTTCATAGGTGCTTTAGCCTTATCCCCTGGCTTGCCAACGCGTTGGCACGTGTCGCAGCTTCTTACAAATGCCTCCACCTCCCGAAAAGCAGCCGGGCCAGTAAAACTCCCCGTAACAAACATTCTTTTGTTTTTTTGATGCCGAGATGCCCTGACCACAAACCTCCGTGGACCAGGTGCAGCAGCTCCTCGCGGAAAGGATACGGTACGACTAGCTGATTAAACCGAACTCCTTTTCGACTTGTGTACTTTCTGTACAAGACGCCCCCCCTTCTTGGTGAACTGAATGTTTTGCTTAGCCACCCCTTCCTTCGCGTCTGGCGTTAAGTTACGGAGAGTGGAGTCATTTTCCTGTTCCACTATCAGTTCTGTAGGACTTACATTTAACAGCTTTATAGTGCATTCTACTTCTCGAGATGCCTCGGATTCATCCGGTTTCTTACATCTTTCTTAGATATTGTGTTTTGAGGCTCCATTATAGGGCGGTCCAGTTTCGTGCCAGGTAAAGAAGGCTCTGCCGCTGAAGCTGTTTCGTCTGCCACCGGATCTTTACAAACTGTCTGAGCGGCGAGCTCCCTTGCTTTGGATCGAGTTAAGGCCTGTACGATACCCTCACTGAACCCAATTCCTTTTTGTCGCAGCAAGTACTCTGATTTATTTGAGAACAAATACGGGTATTGCACTGGAGATGTGCCGAAACGGCAGCTTCAGTGTCTAGAACACCGAAAGGGCCTCCGATGCGGACTCTTGCTACTGGGAGACATGCACTGTTTGTCTCTACTGCTTGTCTTATCCACGCGCATTCTCCTGTAAACTGACTCTCCTCGACATAGGACGGGTGCACTACATCCATAGTGGCGGCCGAATCGCGGAGCACGCGGCACGGTTGGCCATTCACGACTAGGTCTCGGATGTATGGTTCTAGCAATTTCATGTTTTCGTCATTACTACAGAGTGACATTAACACAACTTTCGGGTTCTTACAACCCAAAGAAATATGCCCCGTCTGTTGGCAGTTATAGCAAACTATCGGCTTCTTGGCCTCGAACGCCTTTTTCTGTTGCCCTTCCGCCCTTTTCTCGGGTGCTTCTTCCTTTCTCTTGTTTTTCTCATCACCGCTTCCTTTGGAGTCTAAACCCTCCTTCGGCATATACCGACCCGACTTTGTCCATCGCGGAGGCTTGTCGGCCCGATATTTACTAATCTCCCTCCTAGGGACATCCTTGCCTTCGAGGGCACGGCGATTTACGTACTCCTCTGCGAGCTCTGCCGCTCTCGTGATAGTATCTACTCCTTGTCTATCCTGAACCCAGTACCTAATGTTTTCAGGTAGACGCCGAAAGAATTGTTCCAACGCAAAACACTGCAGAGTCTTTTCCGCGTCGCCAAGCGCACCCTCCTCTCTAAGCCATTCCTCCAGATTTACCTTTAAGGTGTACGCAAACTCTGGGTATGACTCGTCTTTGGCTTTCTCGATCTCACGAAATTTTCGCCTGAACGCCTCCGCTGACAGTCTGTACTTTTTGAGCAGACTCGCTTTGACTCTGTCATAGTCGTCTGCGTCTTCTTTACCCATACGGGCTATAATGTCAGCTACTTCACACGGCAGCAGCGTAAGCAAGCGCTGGGGCCACGTGTTTTTAGCAAAATTTTCCCTCTCGCACGTGCGCTCAAAGTGCACCAGAAAAAGACCCATGTCCCCTCCTACCGCGTAGGATGGCATCAAATCTGTCATTCGGCGCTCTCTTTCTCGTGCCACTGCGCTAGCTCCGTTCATTGATTGAGCCTTTGCTAGTTCAATTTCTAGGCGTTTCATTTCCATACGATCGATACGTTCTCTTTCCTCTTTCTCCTCACGACGTCTCTGTTCCTCTTTTCCTCCCGGAGCCTCTGCTCCTCTTTTTCCTCACGGAGCCTCTGCTCCTCTTTCCTTTGCGTAATAGCCTCCAAGCATTCGCTCAGCTCATCGTCATCTGCCCCGATCTTCTCGATGGCGTCAATGATCTCCTGCTTTCTTTTCGTCTCGGCAATTACCTGGCCCAGCTCTCGGGCCAACTCTAACAACTCTGGCTTTTTCAGTCCCTTCAAATTCATGGCGGTCCTTGGTGCTGCTAACTCTTTTAACTAAACAACTTTGACGTACTATCAATACTTCCGTCAACCGTTACCAAATCACTGCTTTGTTTACAATCCTACGCAAAGCCTGGTGATATCTCAGCAAAGAAAAGCAGTGCACTCACCCTATGCAGTCATGAATTCGGACGCGTTCCTTCCCGTGTTGTCAGAGATGCCACGAAGCAGTTTTGTCCGACTCTAGGTCCTCCAGACAGCAGGTCTCAGCATTGCCTCCTGGTCGATGAGCTCGATCCCACCGCTGCCATCCAGTTGTTGTGGTCTGGGTCCTGTGGGTCTCGTCGTTGGTAGCTGGCTCCCATCGGACTCGTCCCTTATAGCGAGAAGCAATGCTTATATGGGAAAACAGAGAACAGACGTTTATTTACATTAGAGAGAGGTCAATAAGAAAGTTTAGATATATAGTGGCGTTCTTCGTACATGGCGAGTTCTCCACTCGAAAAAGCACCGAATGAGCCGTGGGGGCTCATTATAAAGGGTCTGTCCTCCCCAGATCCCTAGATCGGGGACCGCGTACAGATGGCACCGTCCAATCACGGACCACACATTACCCGCGAGGGTGACGAGCACGCACGGTCCACGCGAACGTTCAAAACTGAAGCGTGGTCACCGCACGGCCATGTGGCACGAACGCGGCTCCCCCCCCGTCAAGGTGTGTCGCTGGGCGAGGGGTCTGGAGTTGATGACTGCATCCATCGAAAGGGCCGCCGTAAACAAGCTTCAAAGGGTGCCGAACGACTCGTTCAATTAGCGGGACGATTCCCGGCCGCCGCCGCCGCCGTCATCTTCCAAAGAAGAAGCTGCACCGGTGGTCTCCCGAACTGCTCACGGCGCCGCGGCGGCAGGACGCCGCACCCTCCGGCCAGGTGGGAACAATACATGGCGGACACCGGCCGCCCACCCGTTTGGCGACTCAAAAGGAACATCAAAAGTAACGCCGATCCATTGTCAGACCTGGCGCCGGTCCTAACACCCGCAGGTCGCGTGTTCAAATCCCGGCTGCGGCGGCTGCATTTCCGATGGAGGCGGAAATGTTGTAGGCCCGTGTGCTCAGATTTGGGTGCACGTTAAAGAACCCCAGGTGGTCTAAATTTCCGGAGCCCTCCACTACGGCGTCTCTCATAATCATATGGTGGTTTCGGGACGTTAAACCCCACATATCAATAAATTATCCTCGATTTCAAAGGCAAAAGCCTTATCTTGGTGCGAACGAGACCTATAGCTTGAACGACAGTTCGGCGCGTGCGAAATGAAGCGAGAAATGAAACCGCTGGCTTCACCTCTGCATGGGGCGTGATGACAAAGTAAAAAAAGAGATAGAAAGCGGCTATGGCGTGGTATTACATTTGGCGGTAATATAGCTATACACCGTATAAGTTCTTGCCTTCGAGTTGGTGAATGCACGAGGGACCCCGCGAGTTCATTGTTTTCATCAGTCTCCCTCGTTCGCGCTCATTTGTGGAACATCTCCCTCGAGGCGCATGCATTGTGGAGGCTCGCGTATGTATAGACAGAGCGCCGCAGCTGCACCGTCTTTGGCGAAAGACGAATAATAATAATGAAAGACCGCGGTTGTATACCCGACGGGGCCATTAATGGAGCGCGTGTGTCTCCGCTTATGCATGCATATATACACACTGTGGCGTCTTGTATATACGCTTTGGCGGTGTGTTGTGTAATTCACGGCCGACTTTATCGTTGGCTCCACTTTTCACTATACAGCGGCGGCTTCGCATTTGAAACTCTTGAATATCTTTGTTTTCCCTTGGGCGCGACTGCATTTTTTTTTCGAGAAGTTCATAAGCCGTTATTTGATGTGAGACCCAGGCGGTGTCCCGTGTGGGATCGAAATATTGACTTACATTTCGTTTAGGCAAGGCGTACCGACCATATACTGAATATACAGCTGTACGTATCGTATTGCCACTCTCCTTTGCCAAGTTTCGTTATCACCCCATTACACGTTTGAGTGCTGCCTTGCGCAAACCGCGCCGATGGACTGGGAACCGCCTATAGATGATCGACCTTCCTATGTGAATACGTGCACGACGCGGTTGTTCTGGAACATACGTGGCTGCTAAAGACAACGCTGGAGCATTTGATATATAGCACGTGTATAAATGCCGTAAATGCCGACGTTAGTGGCATTTATACACGTCGCCTGTCAGTTGATCGACGACCGTCGCTCAGTTCGCCGTGCCGGTACATGTGCATCGCTGTGATCTGACTTTTTGTTGACCGGCCGCAAGTTCGGCCAAATTAACAGTTTTAATCGTCGACCTGTATACAGTCTGCTCCCTTCGTGGACGTCACGACACCGTCACAATATGCCCGCATCAGTAATTTCTAAGTGCATTTACTACAAGAGTATATACACTGAAGAAGAGTGTGCGCAAGTTGTCGAACACGGTCAACGCGAGCAGCGTCATTGCTCATCAAGGTCGCATGTGGTGACAGACAAAAAAACTCCATGAGTGGAACGGTGATTTTCGCGACGGTCGGCCGAGATGTAAGCGTGTCTATTCAGTTCAATCTCTCGGTGGGGCCTTTGTGGTAGGCCAATGCTGCATGTGGAGATGAAGCGCATCATATCGCCGCATATCACGCATCATATCACGAGTCACTTTTTTGAGCCAGTCGCGCAACTGGTTGAAAGATGCGCGTGTAATGTCCGTGTGTGTGTGTGTGCGAGAAAGGGCCCCCACATGGTCGATCGAAAGGTGCGTTAAATAGTTGCAGATATAACAGCGGCGAGCAAGGATGGGCCTTTTGCGACGTTTCCCCGCCTGTTTAATGTGGGACGTGAAACGTTGCTCAGTTCATGCGACACCGGATCAGAGGTGTCAGCCGCTGTCATATCGTATATACGCGTGACACGACGAGATGTCCCTATCTGTGGGCGCATCGTGAAGCTCCTTTCGTGCTTTTGATTGTGCAGATGAATTCGTCGGAGAACGGAAAAGCGTGTATATGAAAGGGAGTGCGTGCTTTTTTTTTTTTTTTAAGAGAGTCGATAAACTCTTCGAGATGGCCATTGCGTCGACTATTGCGAATAAGCTACGGCGCGGACAAAACGCAACCGTAATTTTTCAGGTGTGAAATGAATGGTCTAGTTATACAAGGACGACAAATTATACGGACAAGAAAAAGAAACTCTCAGGTTCCCCCATACATTTGCCTTAGACGACGCGAAGTCAGAGGACATCTTCCTCTTCTTTTTTAATCTCAGTCGATCTGCTGCCGCCCTACTCTGAAAACTTTCTGCGCCTAGGTACTTTCGCACTGCCTCTGTGATCGGCTCATGTTTGATCCAGCGAAGATGCCATGCGATGACGTTATCATATGACGTCACATTGTGTGATTTCGTAGTGGCGTCGTGGTGGCTTGATTAAGAAGTCTCGAATTTCGGTGACCTGTGACGTCAATATGATGTCGTCGTGTGACGTCATCACGTGATAACTTTTTTTTTTTCATCGCTCGTGTTTTAGCTGATTCTGCGGGAGGACGGTCAACGACGCAGACATATCAACTTACGGATTTGACGAGGCATATAGTGCCTTCGCCCTAATGGTAATTAGTTAAACTTAACTTTATTTATGAAACAAGCTATTAGGGCGCATACGAAAACGTTGGAGCCCAACTCCGTTCATGTTGTCAACGTACGTGGCCGAGGTCGCAGGCTGGTGGCGCCATCGGTTGCAAGATCGTGCAGGTTTGTCGACAATTTTTGCGCTCCGCATTTGCTGACGTCGCGTTCTGCTCGTTTTCGATGAATTCACGTCGTCGCAGAACAAAAACTGCGAGGTCCGTTATCTCCGCTTCAGCCTGCCGTGATGTTCGGGGGCCCATTTGGCTAATGACTTCCCGCTTGCGTCATTCCCGTTTTGCGCGTGCGCCGGACGAGGCTTAATGACGCGCTTTCTGGTGACACGCTGTGCGCATATTACTAATGCAGCGATGACAGCTGTGATGTATGGGGTTTTAATTCCCGAGGCTTTACCCAGGAATTATTGAGCCAGCTAATGTTGTAGAGGGGCCCTGTTCAACGTGGACCTTGCCGGCACTTCTCTTAAAGCTTCTGGAGTTGCGTCACCACAGTAATGTTCTTATTTTAGGCCTGGTCATGTCGCCGTGCTGCGCTTTCCTGGGTAACGAACACAGGACCTTGAGATCTGCTGGATAATGTTTTCAAGTATGTAAAGATTATGCGTTCGTGTAAGCGATTCCTGCGGAACTTGAAAAAGCGAGTGACAACATATTGAACTATCGAAGGATAACCTTCCACTATGACTTTAGTGAATCGGAATAACGAACGAATGCGAGTATAACTGATTGATGTACTCGTTGTGATGTGATGCTGTATGGCAGATGACCTATTCCATTATGCATTTCTGATTGTGACTCATTACTTTGCTTTTACACAAAGGGGCGAAACACTCAACTGCAGATAACAAGTGGTACCCTAAAAAAAGCCCTATGCCACTTTTCTAACTAATGATCGATTGAGCTCACTATCGGAGTTTATGTGTCCTCGTAAACAGATTGCTGCAAAAATTTTTCGAACGCGTTCTTATTACGGACCTCATTGCTCATGAATTAGACGGCACTGCCCAGCCACGAAGCAGAAGAGCAAGTAACTTCGCTGCTCTGCGGTGTGGTGGTTGAGCATTCCAGGGCTCTATATTTCTGTTGGGAACTTGTTGCTTGGCAGTTCGGTACATATCTTCGAGAAAAATCTTGACACTCTTCTGCTTCTTTCTGTTGGTGGCGCCTAGGCGTCTGAATTTCCTTCTTGAAATTTCTATTTGAGTCGTTACAGGAGGTCCATACCATGTGGACTAGATATATGCTGTTGTAGTGCGTACGTTTATTGTTAAAGGGACACTAAAGTAAACTATTAAGTCGACGTTGATTGTTGAAGTGGCGGTCCGGAAACCTCGTAGTGTTACTTTTGTGCCAAGGAAGGGCCTATTTTGCAATAAAATCATGTTTTAATGCTCCGCATCGCGTTAGCGCACTTCAAGTTACCCGCCTCAAGAAGCGGACCCACCGGACCGTCTCACGTCACTGTTGCCATGCACAACGTTGCCCGGCTTTACTGCGCTAGTAGCAGCAGACCGAAAGCAGCGGGAGCCACAGCAGCAACAACGGCCATTGATCAATTTCTCGCCATTGGCTTCGAGATTGCAGACGCTTTTGTTTCAACTGCTCCCGCTAAATGGCGCTACCTGTCCCGTGTGACTGCGCGAAAATGGAATTTTTGAACCACTCGCGTCATTCCCCACAGTAATGTCCGGCAGTTCTTTTTTTTTTTCATAAATCAAACAGAAACGAACAAGCAGCATTTTATTGCGTCTCATAATGCACGGAAGGTTCTTTATTTAGAGCAGTTAGATCAATTAATAGTGAATAATTGTAAGCGGTTCGTCTGATGTCATCGGGATCATTTTGCAAATGTCCCACGCGCTTGTGTCCTTGTGAACTTACCTTAATTTCTCGGTAAGTAGGACACTGTTATCGATAATGTTGTCGTCGTTGTGACACATTGATCTTTCACTCTGACGTAAATTGTTATTTGACTTTAGTGTCCCTTCAAACACTTTCTAACACCTTGAACGGCTCATCAGGAGAGGGAAAAAAAACGAAATGTAAAGGAAATTGCAAGCCGGGGTGTTTAAAGAAACCGAAGAACACACCAAGACGACCCGTTGTTACAGGCAATGAACGCGGCGGCAAGGTGGGCGCAGCCTCGCTAAAGGCGGTATATAAACACACGCGCGGCAAACCGAGCACACACGGGAAAGCTGGACGTATACGCAGCAAAGTTCAACATGGGTAACTATAGCGCACTTGAGAACGTCGTAAACGAGAGAGGCATGCCAACGCAGCGGCTTGAGATTGATGTCAGAGGACCTTACCGTGATCTTCGAGATGGTCCGGCGCGTAGATTCTTGAGGCCACGCCGTTGCTTGCGCTTGGTGGTGCTGGAAAGCATTTGAAAACGGTTACGCTTTGCATACACGCTGAGCGAAACGTATGGGGAAGCGTTAAACTACATAGAGCTGCTGTGGTGCGCTTCTTTTTTTTATTGAAATAGAAAATAAACGAAGGAGTTTTTGTCACCGTTACTTGGCGACGGCTACCCTTTTCCACTTAATTGGTACAAATAAAAATATGAAAAAAAAACAATAGCATGCATACATATATACAGTCCTACATGAGTGAGAGCAAACGTTCTCCTATGTGGGCAGAACAAACACATAGACGACACGCTCACTTTTAACATTTGTCCGCTCAGTATTCGTCACAAATCTTCGTTTCTTTGAAGAACTGTTGCAGCACCTTCACTGCTTTGCCGTTGCCCCGCCGCGGTGGTCTAGTGGCTAAGGTACTCGGCTGCTGACCCGCAGGTCGCGGGTTCAAATCCCGGCTGCGGCGGCTGCATTTCCGATGGAGGCGGAAATGTCGAGGCCCGTGTGCTCAGATTTGGGTGCACGTTAAAGAACCCCAGGTGGTCAAAATTTCCGGAGCCCTCCACTACGGCGTCTCTCATAATCATATGGTGGTTTTGGGACGTTAAACCCCACAAATCAATCATCACTGCTTTGCCGTTTGTTTTGGATGGCCATGGACGCTTCTGTTGCAGCGCATGCCACGTTTTGCAATGCGAGGAACGTAAGCGCCAAATTGAAGACATTTAGTGATAACTGAAAGACACGCGTTCTCTCCGTGGTTCACGCGGAAAAAAGTCTTTGTGCTGTGCTCAAGTGTGCAGTGCCAGATGTGGTCACGATGTTTGCGAGCTACCGTAAGCTTCTTGAATTATTATTATTATTATTATTATTATTATTATTATTATTATTATTATTATTATTATTATTATTATTATTATTATTATTATTATTATTATTATTATTATTATTATTATTTCACGACGTCGTATGTAGCGGGCGACTTGCTTTCCGTGCGTAGTGAGTGGATGCATATACATATATAAGCGACGGAGATGAATGGCGTTATCAGCAGCGGGCGATATGAGCGTGTTTATTTAAGCTCTTCGCTTCCTTCCCGCAAGGCACCGATGCGTGGCTGCATGCAACACGAGGGTGCACGTGACCCGGCTGCGTGCCGGCGCGTGAAAGGAGCGGCCTGCGCGATTGTGCCAACGTTTTTAGATACTGAAAAAAAAAAATGTTTGGTTGTGCGAGTCTCCGTTCTGGCGGAGAGACGGAGATAATAATGGGGGCGTGCTTCTCCTCTCGAGGAGACGCTTCGGCGCGTGGAAAAGTGCAATTCTCGCGTGTTGCGTGAGACAAAAAATTGCGGTGACTGGCTGGCGGCGCACGCGTTGTATGCGCAGCCGCTATACTCTCTGGTTCTTCCTTCTCGGCCAGTTGGCGGACTCCCATCTGCATAAGCACCTACGGGGAGACTTTAAACTCGAGCTTTTGCTGCGTTTTGGGACCGGCAGCGCGACCTCTTGCCGAACATCACAACTTCGAGCTATAGTATAGTCGCCAAGACAGAGAAACGTGGACGTCATGCTGCGGCTTTTGATAAAACACGCATGTAAGCGCGTCACACGTTCAACTGGGCTCTTTATTTCCGCTTTCGCTGTCTGTGTCAGTCTCCTTTTTCGTGTAATCCTTCTTAATTCTGAAGTCTATTACTTTCGAAAAACATGGCGCGCGCGCGTGTGTACGTGTGTGGGAGAGAGAGAGGGGGAGAGAGAGGGGGAGAGGGAGACCGCTGAAGCGGCTCTGTGAATCCTCCTGAAAGGCGTGGGTCCGATCCCGGCAGTGGAGGTCGCGTTCGGACGGAGGCGAAATGCTAGAGTAGAGGCCTAATGTACTTCTTCTTATGTGGTTATTAAGAGAGCAAAGAAGATAAAAGTGAGCCCCGTAACTGTCTGCATCACAGTGCGACACGTCAACAGTAGCTCACAAGGGATGGGGTTAAGGAGGGATTAAAAGGGTAGGATTAAAATGTGTATAGAGATAGAGAGGTGGGGAAGGAGAGAGCGTGGCGCAGGAACAGCGACATCCAGAGGCAAGGAGAAGATATGAAAGATGGACACGGTCGCAGGAGTCCGAGGACGGGGCACCACTCGGCGAGAGCTCTTGTCGGCGTCAGGAGATGGCGTATAGGGCGAGCCAGTCGGCCAGAGCTGCGCTGTCGTCGGATATCGCGGGGGCACAACCGGTCGGCACGAAATCCAGAAAGCGAGTCATCCTGTGTAGTGTGCGATGTTGGTGCGCGCTAAAGAAACGCAGGTACTCCACTAAGGCGCCTTCCAGAGCATCAAGCCTCCTTGTGATGTCCAAACAAATAAACACCATGGTTGTGTTCGTACGCGTCTTCGCCGCGAGAAAAAAAAATCGCTTTAGCTTTGCGGTATCGGTGCTTCGGTTCTGCTCCGAAACGGAGCGTGGTGTAAGTTATGTAAAGCGGCTATTTCTGAAGTATCGCCATCGAGAGCTGAGAATGGGGGTGGCTTGGCGTGCTCGTTGTTTTTTTCTCATTTGGGAAGCTCCTCTTCGGTGGCTACTCAATATATTCTCTTCGTTTCGAATAGAAGGCCTTCGTACGTGGCAATGCCAGGTTCGTTGCGGCTTTTCCAGCAAGCACAGGCTGTCTGGATCCGCAGTCGTCGTTGCCCGCTTTCTTTGTTTGCCGCACGCGCGGATCCGTTCTCAGCCTCTCCATTCTCGGAGAAACGCGAAAGAACCCTTGCGGACTCTTTCGTCAAAATCAAAGCAAAAACCAAGCACTCACCACAGCACAGCACCACGCCGTGAAGTTCATCTCTTAGCATTGCCTTCCACACCATGAATGCCCTTGTACTTTGTTCCACAGCACAGCACCACGTCGTGAAGTTCATCTCACCGCTGCCAACCAGTTGTAAGGTTGAAAGGAAGGTCGCTGATGGCATCCCACCGCTGCCACCAGTTGTTAGGGGTCGGAAGGAAGGTCGCTGGAGGATACGAAAACAAACAGGTTTGTGGCACTATTTACACATATTTACAGCAAAGAAGGGTTAGTGGTTTAACAAACCACGAGCGTGGTGGTTGAACGTTACATAGTCCAGAGCGACGTCCAGCACTCTGCGGCGCCGTTATAAGCCCTGTCGGGCTCCTCCTTCTTCAGTGGAACACCAATCACACACACACACAACAGGTGAGGGGTACGAGCATGCACGGCGCACGTGAACATCCAATTTTGAGTCAAGATCACTGCACTGAAAGGTGGCGCCAGCAGGGCTCTTCCTCGTCGTGTGTGTGCCGCTAGTCGAGAGTTCCCACGATCCTGGCAGCATACTTCAAAGGGTCCGCCGATTTGTTCGCTTAATTAGCGGGGCGATTTGCGGCGGCCGCCACGGTCTCTTCCAAGGAAGATGCTGTCTTTGTTGTCCTCTTTGGAACTGTTTACGATGTCGTGGCGACACGACGTCTCATCCTCCGGCGAGCAGGGACAATGCCTGGCGGGCATAGGCAGTCGGCCGGTCGGCTACTTGATTGGGGGTTAAAAGAGCGCCGCTCCGCCGTCAGCTCTGGCGCCGGTCACGCCAGCTTCCCCGTCGCCCGATGAGTCGCCGAGGGCATCAGTCACCGCTTCTGCTCGAAGAGACGACAAAAGGGTCCGCATTTCAAAGACGGGAACTCGCCTTCGCTTGTCACGTGGTCTGGGTAATTACTCAAATCTTCGACAGCGTCTGGCAGACTGGGTGCCGAAGGGATTGAGAGGCTCTCCAGTGGACCGGCTTACGCACCATGGCGTCTGCCCAGATGAATTTCCAGGCCAAACTTAACAACGTGCGCCCAAATCTGAGCACAAAGGCCTACAACATTTCCGCCTCCATCGAAAATGCAGCCGCCGCAGCCGGGATTTGCTCCCGCGACCTGCGGGTCAGCAGCCGAGTACCTCAGCCACTATAGACCACCGCGGCGGGGCAAATAACTTTTTTTTCCTCGGCACTATATTGCTTGACGTGTCTGCGAAACGACATTTGACGTGCCAGTGGAACCCATAGATAACGAAAGCTCCCTGGAAGAAAGTTCTCCCGGTGACCCAGAAATCTGGTGTCCCCGGCGAACGTCCGTATATAGAGTCAAATACATCTGCTCCTTCTCGACCGCGCAAATCATTCTCGGAATAGCGAACGTTTTTGGTAGTGATCCGCAAAAATTTTTTTTCGACTTGCGACGTGGTTGGAAACTCATAAATTTGAAAATCGCAGCGCTGCTTATTCGACAATTTGGGCTATGTTTCCGCCAAGAAGCATGCGATCATTGCTGTTTACTTTCGGAAGGATGATGAAGATGGCACCAGTTTTTTTTTTCTGTTTTCGCTGAGAGCAGTTTTTGCGCACGCCTCTGTTGATAAGTACGTCGGTATACATGATATTTAAAGCAAAGACACTCACGCAAGTCATGTCACGCCGACAGACACTCCGTATATATATACACTGCTTAACTGCTTGCTTACGTGTGTGTCTGCGTGTGCATGCCGAGATCTTCCTGATTTGCTTATATACGTGCGGTATAGTTTGGAGAGGTTTGCGCCTCATATCAAACTTGCGATTTTATGACGCATCATTGCCGAAACTGCGAAAGCCAGAAAGAAGGCGGACGTTGCAGAGGAGTTCGGCATCCCGTGCAGCTCGGTGTGTGCGATTCTCAAATCGAAAGACGGCATAGTGGCGGAACTTGAGTGTGGCACACATGAGCAGCACTGGATGGTGGTGACAGCGTCTGTCTTCGAAGACGTCGACAGAGCGAGCAACTAAACGCAAGAATGACAAGCTAGCACAAAGTTATATTGGTGCATTCTTAAGAAGCGCCAAAGAAATACAGGGACGAAGAAGAAATGCACACAGAGTAAGCGCTTTCCCAACTAAGGTGGTGGTAGTGGTTAGAAGATGAGAAAAGGCACCTAATTTCTGCAACCCGGTCGGGAGCACGGCGCAGTGCCTGCAACTAAGGCCGAGTGGCTGCGCAGTTATTATCGTGCGTGCTGTTGACGTCATTCGCCTCTCATTCTCCTCTGCGCCCACGATGACGACGAAAAAGCTGCGCGAAGCTTTTTAAGATGCCAGGCTCGAGCGGTCATGCTCGCTCAAAGCAACGCGAAAAAAAGTATAAATCAGTGACTCAAGTTTTGGTGGTAATTGGTGGGTCCGTTTTTTCCGTTTTCGCGACAACGAAATTTTCCCGATAACGAACAGAAATCGCTTGCCCTGCGTTTTCGTTATTGATTGATTGATTGATATGTGGGGTTTAACGTCCCAAAACCACTATATGATTATGAGAGACGCCGTAGTGGAGGGCTCCGGAAATTTAGACCATCTGGGGTTCTTTAACGTGCACCCAAATCTGAGCACACGGGCCTACAACATTTCCGCCTCCATCGGAAATGCAGCCGCCGCAGCCGGGATTCGAACCCGCGCCCTGCGGGTTAGCAGCCGAGTACCATAGCCACTAGACCACCGCGGCGGGGCATTTTCGTTATTGAGGGCTTCGACTTTTATATACTTGCGCAGCAAGCGAGCTGAAAAGCGAACACGACGCGAATGCGGAAACGCGTTCTTATACGTATATACAGCGCCGTTATTTGACATGCACGCGAGATGGGATCCAGCATATAATTAATCAAATTGGACAATCCCACCGCAGCATGTTCGACCTTTGCACCGTGAATCGATAGGGCTTCTGTGCGTTCGTTAAGACGGCGAGCATATCATCAACAGCAGTTGCTCTAATCAATCCCCACTTATCTGACTCGCCTCATGCACCGATATATAAGTGGTGCGGCTTTCTGCTGTGCTTATCGCGGCTTCTTTTGTCTTCAGGAGGGAGTGGGGGGGGGTCGATGCGCCACTCGCGAAAGTGTGTCGGTCGTGCTCGCTTTATAGGTGCGTCCATGTAGGCGTATACACAGCGCACCGCTTACGTAAAACGCAATGCACTGGCGGCCACGCGCTCAGACGTGGATGGCGTCTTTCATTTCTAGGCCACCGTGCACGGTGGCGCATCGTGAGGTTGGCTCCCAATTAGCGCATTATACGACGCTGCTTGCTCCGTGCACTGCATGGGTGCTTGCGCTGCGAGAACGAAGCGGGCTCAACGTTTCGTGTCCGTGCGCATCGCCCAAATACGCACGCTGTTGCGACCGGGGTTTCCAGACACCGGAGGTCCGGGATGAAGTTGTCGAGGCAGGAGGAAGAGAGACTTGAAGAGGGTTTATTTACAATATATACATTGCGAACTCCCTACACGGTGAGCCCTCAAACGTGGCAGGCCTCTACATGACTCCTAACATAGCGCTCCATGGTGCTTGGTTCTACATGGTTCTGCTCGGTTCTGCTCTGTTCTGCCTGGTTCTCTTCTCGAAAAAAAGCACACCGAATGAGCCGTGGGGGCTCATTATAAAGGGTCTGTCCTCCCCAGATCCCTAGATCGGGGACCGCGTACAGAGGGCACCGTCCAACCACGGATCACACATTACCCGCGAGGGTGACGAGCACGCACGGTCCACGTGAACGTTCAAAATTGAAGCGTGGTCACTGCACGGCCATGTGGCACGAACGTGGCTCCTCCTCGTCAAGGGGTGTCGCTGGGCGAGGGGGTCTGAAGTTGATGACTGCATCCATCGAAAGGGCCGCCGTAAACAAGCTTCAAATGGTCGCCGAACGACTCGTTCAATTAGCGGGACGATTTCCGGCCGCCGCCGCCGCCGTCATCTTCCAAAGAAGAAGCTGCACTTGTGGTCTCCCGAACTGCTCACGGTGTCGTGGCGGCAAGACGCCGCACCCTCCGGCCAGGGGGGGAACAATACATGGCGGACACAGGCCGCCAACCCGTTTGGCGACTAAAAAGGAACATCAAAAGGAACGCCGATCCACTGTCAGACCTGGCGCCGGTCCTAACAGTAGGCAGCCGGTCGTTCGGTTTGGTTTGAAGATTAAAGGAGCGCCGCTCCCTCTTCAGCTCCGGCGCCGGTCACAACAGCTCGTCCGCCGGCGGGAGAAGCGACCTGAGGGTGACCAGCTGCACAGGTTGCTCGAAGTGTCGCTGTGTAGTGCTGTCTTCCAGGCCACTGCTGATGACGCTCAGCCAAGGACTCTTTCCCTCTCGTTCCTTGTGGCTCCCCTCTGGGAAAAGCATTCATACACACCACCACAGGCACGGGAGAGCACCCTGCCCGCACTGAGACACGTCGAGTCCGACAAATTATCCAAAAGCAACCTTACTTAAGCAGTATTACCAAACACAAAGCAGCAATCGGGACGTTTCTCTGAGGTTTCACCAAAACTCCTAATCCCGATCCGATAATAATCTTCCCATCAAACTGCTTTCAAGAAAACTAATTGTCAAGTGATGCGCTCACCGTGGCATACCCGAGTGCCTGCGTGAGTAATCCGCCGTAACCCACCAGGTATCATACTCATAAAATGAAGCATTTTACTTCACGCTATCTTTTAGTTCCCGAAATTTAGTGCCGCCAAAGCCAGTCGTCAATTCCTCTTGAGAAGACGAAAGCATAACTGCCGTGCTGCACCTGCATTAGGAACCTCTTTATTATACATCCGCAAACGCACATCACAGTGCGCCTGCCTGGAGGAGATACCACCTAACCGTTCCCTTGCTGTTGCCACTTTCACAAAGCATACATATAAACTCACGAGCTAGCTTTTCTTACACACCGGACACATGCGAACAAAACATTAAATGAACAACAAAAAAAGTTTCGCATGAATCCTGAAAAATCTCGCAAGCAATAACTTTGCGTCTCTACGCTCAGTCATAATTAGTTCATAACGTTGCTCCTGCTCATTTACACGTATCTACCATGACGCAGGCTCCTATGCGTGTCGTTTATGCAATCGCACAACGCTTACCTTAGCTAAACGTACAACGCCCAAGAAATGAACAAAACCAAAAAATGTGTTACCTAAACACTATTTGGTAGACGAGATTCTTAAAAAACACATTAAAATCCAAAACAACTTAAACAGTCAAAAGCAAATTTCAAAACAAAATAAATCCACTAATGACCATCGTCAAAAGCTCACGGATGTCTACTCCTTTTTGGGACTAACGCGCGGTGTCGCGTCCTGTGGGTCTTTCTAGGCGAACGGGAAATGGAACAATGGCAAAACCCATTCGCTTCGCCTCCGACCCCCGCAAAGCTCTGCGCTGACAACCTGCGTTCTTACTCTCGCTGAGTACCTCGCACTCCCGCAGTCCATCAAACATGCCGTCGATAGAGCGACGAAAGGGTCTGCCTTTCTACCCAACGTGCTTTTTTTTTTTTCGTTTTGTCCGGCGGCTCGGACGCATACAAACCAACTCCGGTGCCGATGACAAACGCCTAATTCTGTACGCTCTAATGCGTGTCACTATCCTTCCAATAGATCTATACAACGCATATAGGCTACCAAAATGATAGAGCGCTAACGAAAACAAAGTACAAACGAGTTATTTACAAAATCACAAAAACAAACAAAATGTTCCTTTCAACAGTCCCGAGTCGACGTTTTCCGAGAGGCTAACCGCTGTTCGCAACAACTCTGAGTCGAACTCGCGGTGGTCGCGCCCGGAACGATTTTCTCGAGAAGCGGGGTCTACAACACGCGTCAATCGCCCTGCTACCGAACCCCGCGACGTTCCTCGAAGCCGACTTGCTGTCGCTTCCTGCCCCTCGAAAACCACCGACTCTTTTGCCCCGCACCCCGTCCAATGCACCGCGAGAACAACGGAAGGGTCTCTTGCCCCTCGACCACTTACGCACACGATGCGCTTCTCTTTTCTTTGTTCTCTGGCCGCTTGGACGCTTGCGATACGGCAACTTTCTTGAAATTTCGCTCCGCCATTTGAATACATTCCTCAAACGCGTCGCGATTTTTGCCTGCCTGTTTTTACGGCGCTTTCTCCGTTTTGCACGTCTCTTGGTGCCGTCTACGGAGCCTTTCGCCCATCTCTGATGCTCACCAGCACCCACATGCTCATCTGATTTTTCGCGCGGACTGTCTGGATAATTGCCTAGCAATCTATCCTTCAAACACTGCCGCGTACGATGCGCTTTTCTTTTCCGGCGGTTCGGACGCATACGATACAGACCCGTCAGAGATGACAACGGCACTTTTCTCGCGATTTTACCACGCCGTTTGAAACCCTTACTCAAACGCGTTGTGCTCATCTCGAGCTTTGCCTTTTTGTTGCCCTTCGGACGCTTTCTCCCCTGTGCACGCTTCTTTGTGCGGACCTGGGAGCCTTTCGTCCTACTCTGACGTTCTTCGTCACCGATATGCTCCTCCGCCATCTCGCGCGCCCAGTCCTGATGATTGCCTATCAGTTCATCGTTAGACCGCGGCCGCGTAGATTGCGCACTTCTGTTCCTTACTCTCCGGCCGCTCAGACGCATGCGATTTAAGCCAGTCAGAGAAGACAACGGGCCTTTTCTCGCAAATCCGCCACGCCGTTTGAAGGTCCTCGTCAAACGCGCCGCGCTGATCGCGAGCCTTGCCGCGCTTCTGTTTTTCGGACGCTTTCTCCGTTTGGCACATTCCTTGGTGCCAAACCTGGAGCCTTTCGTCCGCCTCTGACGCTCATCAACATGGTCTACAGGGCTGCAAGGTTCGATGGAACACTCTGTTAATCTTAACTTCGTTTCCACCACCACGGAACCCTCACACCCTGCTGTGACCGCGAGCTCTTTTCCCTCAGAATGGGTTAAAACCTGTTCCATTCCCTTACAGGCACTAGCCTTCTCTTTGGCCTCAAACGGCACCGCCGCTATATCTACAGATATCAGACCCGCAGCACTCTCTTCGGCCCTAAACGGCACCGCTGCTGAAACGCACCGTTCGTGCGGTACATCTGCAAATTTCTGACCTGTAGCCCTCTCTTCGGCCTTAATCGGCACCGCCGCTACGTCGCACCGTTCGTGCACTTCATCTACAGATGTCTGACCTGTAGCCTTCGCTTCGGTCTTAAATGGCACCGCCGCTACATCGCACCGTTCGTGCGCTACATCTATGGATTGACCACTCTGCTGCAATGCCACCAATTCACAATTAAGCCTTTCTATCTCTTCATCTAATTCCTGCATCCTTTTTATATGTTCTTCATGCCTGCGCTCAGCTTCCAATTCCTCCTGGCGCCATCTTTCCTTTCTTTGCGCCCTTTGTACTTCCTCCTCCTGGTCCAATAAGTACATATTCCCGAAGTGCTCGATTTCCTCATTGTCACTATTGCTTTCGAGAATCACTTCGCGGAGTTTAGAAGCAGGCATATCATCATTAAAATCTAGCTCCAGATCCCAACACAGGTTCAGCAGGTCCTCTCTCGTCAATCTCGTAAGATCCATGGCGACTACTTTGCTTTGGCTCAGCTGTGACAAAACACAAACCCACCAGCGTTTCAATTCTGGGTCTAGAGAAATTGAAGCCTGGCAAATCTCACAGCGGAGACCACAAGCTTAAGCACCCAAGTAGCACTACGTGGCCAACATCCCTCTCTACTTTTTCTTGTTAATTTTTCACTCCTGCTTTTTACAACATCCTAAAATTTAACCCGCAACGTACCCTTAGAAATTTTGAAACATTACCACTTGTTCCTATTGAATCATCTAAGCTTTCCTGCTTTAGCGTACTTGCTCAGATAATCATCCAGTGCTGCCTTGTGCTGAGATAACAACCACAGTGGCCAGGCAGTTGTTGGTTAAATCTATCTTTTAACGAATCTAGGCTAAAAGACTCGATATATCTCAAGCACAAAGCCAGGCACTCACCCCATTACGTGCGGTGGTGGTACGCTGCTTCGATCCCGCCGAGTTCCAGGGCTTTCGGCTGGCCTCCGGTACATGTCGCTCTCCGTCGCAGACTCGTATCCCACCGCTGCCAACCAGCTGTTGCGACCGGGGTTTCCAGACACCGGAGGTCCGGGATGAAGTTGTCGAGGCAGGAGGAAGAGAGACTTGAAGAGGGTTTATTTACAATATATACATTGCGAACTCCCTACACGGTGAGCCCTCAAACGTGGCAGGCCTCTACATGACTCCTAACATAGCGCTCCATGGTGCTTGGTTCTACATGGTTCTGCTCGGTTCTGCTCTGTTCTGCCTGGTTCTCTTCTCGAAAAAAAGCACACCGAATGAGCCGTGGGGGCTCATTATAAAGGGTCTGTCCTCCCCAGATCCCTAGATCGGGGACCGCGTACAGAGGGCACCGTCCAACCACGGATCACACATTACCCGCGAGGGTGACGAGCACGCACGGTCCACGTGAACGTTCAAAATTGAAGCGTGGTCACTGCACGGCCATGTGGCACGAACGTGGCTCCTCCTCGTCAAGGGGTGTCGCTGGGCGAGGGGTCTGAAGTTGATGACTGCATCCATCGAAAGGGCCGCCGTAAACAAGCTTCAAATGGTCGCCGAACGACTCGTTCAATTAGCGGGACGATTTCCGGCCGCCGCCGCCGCCGTCATCTTCCAAAGAAGAAGCTGCACTTGTGGTCTCCCGAACTGCTCACGGTGTCGTGGCGGCAAGACGCCGCACCCTCCGGCCAGGGGGGGAACAATACATGGCGGACACAGGCCGCCAACCCGTTTGGCGACTAAAAAGGAACATCAAAAGGAACGCCGATCCACTGTCAGACCTGGCGCCGGTCCTAACAGTAGGCAGCCGGTCGTTCGGTTTGGTTTGAAGATTAAAGGAGCGCCGCTCCCTCTTCAGCTCCGGCGCCGGTCACAACAACGCGTGGCACGTATACATACACTGGCCTTGCGGGACACGCAACGCTATAGTGCTTTGCCGTATCTTTGCGCGCACCTAATCGTGTGTAACATGCGTGTGTATCTTGTGTATCTTCGCTCGCATGTTACAAACGATTAGGTGCGCGCGAGACTCGCTGGCGAATGCATTATTGTTAACAAGGTTGCGTTAGCTTTGGAGTGCGAGGCATCCGCGCGATGTAAGAAAGCTGTCCGCCCGAGTGGTTGGAACGCCGAAATTTCGGCCCACGGTCACGTGTTGGTTGAAGAGACCATGATTGCATTGACGAAGAAAGGGCGGGTGCTATACGAGTACGCGGTATCTGCTGTGTACAAGTGTACGTGCTCGATCCTGTTTCGGTCCAGGCCGAAAACGTGTTTGTACAGATAAACAGTGCGTGTGTGTGACTCCACCAATTAAGGAATGCTAATCAGAGTATAATAAGTAGACACTATAACGAGGCTAATTCTTGTGCCTAATTAACTGTTCCGAGTGTGCCGATGCCTCGCCGATTTTGTGCCATTTGTTGGTATTCTTGCGCTACGGATTACGTTGCATCGCAATGGATTACGTCGTGGGGAGCTTCCCAACGCACTCGGAGGCAGATTTGCAGCTGCGCTGCCAGTTGTTACGGGATCATAGAGGGCAGTGGTGAGCTTTGGACTGCGGGCCGCGACGTCGCTACAAGCGCCTCGGTATGTCGACGTCGCCTATACCGGTGTTTACGTGCGTGGAATATATGCCTGTATACCGGAGTTAGGGATGAATGCGCGCGCCACCCACTCAGCGCTACGCTTCCTCTCGTCGAGGCCGCTCGCGTGTCTATAATTACCGACTACCTTGACCGCGTCTCGTTTCTGATTTTTCCCCGGGCTTCCACGTTTTGTCCTTTTCATTTTCTTCGAAGCGTGATTGTATACGAGAGTCTCCTTGTTCGCTGCCGACTGTAAGCAGATGCTCAACCGAACGAGTCCGTTTTGTTCGCCTCGCTGTTGTGGCGGCTGCCTCCAAACACTCATTAAAATGTCTCGTTATTTTTGTGCCGGAAACGTGACGGGCTTTTTATTTCGAGAATAGGATAAACAGGGTTAATGGCAGCTACGAAAAGCTTCAAAGGGAAGCTAACGAAGAAAAACACCTTTCGCGTAATAACAAATTGCCTTTTTTTTCACTATATGTGCCCAAAACCATGTGCACCGCACTCCTTCCTTTGGAACACGCTTTGTTAAGCGATTAAACGCACGGGTGGCGACGCCACCTTGAAGTTCCCGCGTCAACCGAGTGACGTCATATAAATTTTGATGACCTGTATTATAGTGGCCTACATTGTTGTTTTATCGCTATACTACGTGCATTGTCCTCCCAGCAGGTCAGAGACGGAACGTGTTGCCGCGTTCCTTCAAGTTTCCTCACCACTCAGTTACGCTGTACGCAATTCTAAAGCGCAAACCACGCCTACAGTGTTCGACAAGCTTCAGGACTATGATCATTTTGTTAATATTACGGCCACTTCGTGAACATTTCAGATTATTCTGGAACCAAGGTCACCGCTAGCGATAACGCTATAATGTTCGATGGCAAGTGTACGAATGCCGACACGCTTCGCCGCTTGTCAGTTGATTGCCAGTCACGCTCCGTTCGCCACTATCAGTGCCCATGTGTTGCTCGTAATCTAACCTTCAGTTTTCTGGCCACAAGTTCGGCTGAATAAACAGTTTCATCTGGGGATAAAGTGTGTTCCATTTTTCTACGTCAGGGCTCCGCGACAATATGAATATGCGCCGCCGCGGTTGCAGTGCTCATCCGCTGACCAGATGGTTACGGGTTCGGTGTTGATGATGATAATTACGATAAATGCGCGCCTGCATTTTGTTTTCTATTTGAGGGGCGAAGCTCTTTAAGGCCGAGGCTTGTCCGGCGTTGGCGTTGTGCACAGTATTTGCCGCTG
This sequence comes from Rhipicephalus annulatus, assembly GCA_013436015.1. Taxonomy (NCBI): domain Eukaryota; kingdom Metazoa; phylum Arthropoda; class Arachnida; order Ixodida; family Ixodidae; genus Rhipicephalus; species Rhipicephalus annulatus. Next base: position 105,730 of record WOVY01003232.1, on the reverse strand, counting down.
ACGATGAGAGTGATGCTGATGACGATCAAGAACAAGCGCGTTCCAGATCACACATTCTCTTTCTTGATTTGATTAATATGTGGCGTTATATAACGTCCCAAAATCCACACATTCTCTGTCTGCCAGTGCGGAACAGCACTTGCAAGGTATCCACTATACACCTTGACGATGACGCTAATGACGATAAACATGATGGCGATGCTGATCACGGACAGCGACTAGCTTGTGTAGTATAGGTGACGTCTCGATAAGCTCTACGATGCATTTCGTGCGAGTGGAAACAACCAATAGCCACCAGGGGAACGTGCCCAGGCCTCGTTTTTGCCAACTTACGGTTATAGATACCGTAAAGCATGCAGTAATAAGAGGCCACAACGAATTTCACAACTCGGCGCAACATGCCAGTTATGACCAAGATGCAATGTATATATAATCACACACCGCTTGGCACGCACTTAAATGCGTGAGTGGTCACTGTCATGGATGATCTGCGGTAACACCGAATGACCCCACTGCTTCGCCCACTCCGATTCACTTCGTGGATATGCCGTGTTCGTTTCTGGCTCACACTGTCAAACTTGTAATAGGTGAGTGTATGCGTGTGCATGTTTTTACGTACGCTTAGCGGGCACCCCACCGACCCCTCGATTCGTGCGTTGCCATACACATTTGTGCGCTTTCACAACGCACGCAGAGTGCACTCCGAAGTGGCGGGAGAAGCAGCACTTGCCGAGACCCTTCGGGAAAGGCGACACGCAAAGTGGACGTGTCTTTCCTGTTTTTTTCTAGCGCTTCCACTCGTCTCGTGCATGCCGTGATGTTGCGACGTCAGCGAGATGACCTGCAAAGGAGCTATATGGGACGAAGTGCTTGCGTCACACCAATCACCGTCGGCGAAATAAGAGGGCACGCAAGTGCTTCGTGGCGCACGCATCTCCCGTCTCGATCGCCGTAATAAAACGCTGCTGCGGAGGCGCTCGGCGCGTTTTTCCGCGCGAAGCCGAGGATTTCTCGCGATATCGGCCGCTGCGGCGCGCAGCTCTCTGCCTATACAGGAGAAGCAGAAAGCGGGCGTACGTTTCGCCATCCTCTCGAGCGGCCCGAGTTCGTGATGATGGACGAGTGGCGGCGGCCAATCAAAGCTTGTTTAGCGGGCTTAATAACAGCGTGACGGAAATCGTTTGCCGCTGGATGTAATCTCTCGTCCCCCTCTATACGTACGAGGCACGCTTCTTTGCGCGCGGCACACGGGGCAGCTCGGCGATTGCGTAAATGCATTGAAGGGAGGCGGGGAAAACACAAACAAACGCAACAAAACAAACCGCTTTCCTTCCGGGTCCGGGTTACAGAAAATTCTAAAAGTTTCCCAAACAGTTCGCCTGTTTTCAAAGCGCTTCTTTCCGGTGCAGTGTTTGTGTGCGTCTATACTTTGTGCCCTGCGTTAGGAGCTGAAGGGGGGTATACAACGTCCGATTCGCCGCGTGTACACAAAGAAACGAAAATAAAGCTGTGCGTGCATTGGAGGAGGGCGCCAGACGCTGCGCCGTTCGTCCCGTTTTGTTTGCACTTTGGCACGGGACGACCCACGTGAAAGTGGCCGACCATCAATCTCGGCACCGAGAGGAGTCTCAGCGTTGGTGAACATTCGTGCTCACTCTGCAAGGCGTTATACAAAGCGAGAATTGGCAGGCTGGCTCCATGTTATTGCCTTTTACGCAGGAACGAAATTGGGCAGTTTGCTTTGTTGGCTGTATAAAACAATTAAAACTGCAATGACTATATCTAACGCGTGTGTGTGTGTGTGTGTGTGTGTGTGTGTGTGTGTGTGTGTGTGTGTGTGTGTGTGTGTGTGTGTGTGTGTGTGTGTGTGTGTGTGTGTGTGTGTGTGTGTGTATAAAGGCACTGGAACACGCTCAAAACGAAATCTCGAAACTGTCTCCACGAAGAGAGCTTTTGTTAAAAAAAAATGTGACCGAAAAATGAATAGAGGAAACGTTCATTGTTTGTGCGCGAATCCAATCTTTCCCTCGTCAGCCGCAGCACTCGACAGTAATGGATACGCGTCGTTCTTTTCAAGTTTTCATTTATTTATTTTTTGTCGCGTTTTGTGTAAATTCTTACGTGGACGTTTATTAGGCGTCCGTCGCGTCGAGAGGCTTCGGCGAGAATGATTGATGCGTGCAGCGCAGCTTGATCGATGCGTCCTCCCATCAATGCAGCTTTTAAACCCCGGGAATGTCCACGCGTGCGATATATATTAAATCGCTATATATGGACTGGATGTTTGCGTTGCGTATATTGCTGCCGCTTTTCTCGCAGCGTTCACAGCGCGCGTTGTCCGGAAGAGCGATATCGATCGACGCTTCAGTCAACGGCGCAGCCCCGCATTCTTGTCTCGAGACATGAATATTTAACAGCGCGCGACGGCCGCACAATCCTCGACGTAACTCGTGTGACGATCTTGCGTTTTTTTTTTCTTTTTTTCTCCTCATTTAGCGCGCCTTCGGGTGTAGCTGCCTGTATCGCTCGTAGAAACATGTGTCCACGCCGCACTTTATTCCGCTGTCGCATTATAACAATGCATGTCCTAGTTCTTTGGCGAACCTTTAAAGACGATTGTCTTTCTTGGGATACTTGAGAGCAGAAATGTTGGTCTGTCTGTCTGTCTCTGTCTGTCTGCCTGTCTGTCTGTCTGTCTGTCTGTCTGTCTCTGTCTGTCTGTCTGTCTGTCTGTCTCTGTCTGTCTGTCTGTCTGTCTGTCTGTCTGTCTGTCTGTCTGTCTGTCTGTCTGTCTGTCTGTCTGTCTGTCTGTCTGTCTGTCTGTCTGTCTGTCTGTCTTGCTCTCACACTTGCTCTCACACGATTACGTCACATGACCAAAGTTTAAGCGCTTTCTGAACGCCCAGACATCTTGTACTGGTGGCTGCATTCATACTTGTGAACATCGTCGTTCAAAAAGCAAATGTTACGCATATCTGAAGTGCAACATCAATACGTAAGTATTAGGTGGTGCATTTATTTACTAGAAAATGCATAGATACATCATTTTAAAGACCCTAGAGTTTCTTAGGCTGCGTTGAAAATGCGACGCTATGCACGAAAGAAGGCCAGAAGATGACTATCGTCTTACGACAACATTCGCAGCTAAACACGTAGATACGCAACCATTTTTTTTAGAAAGAATTCATTTGTCTAAGAGCGCTTTCTTCAGCTTATTCGTCCTGTGCTGTATTGAGAGGGCCTTCTTTGGTATACTTGGTCGTGAGGCATACCCTGGCAGCGGGAAGAGCGTGATGGTATATCAGCCGAAAAGCTGCTGTGACGCATTTTCAGGATGACGTAATCATTACAGACACACAGTCACAACTATCATTGTTATAATCGTTCTAAAGTTCGCAGCAGGATGAAGTAATCTCATTAAAATGAAAATCCGCACGGCATGGTGTGAAGTTTGCGTATGGAAGACTTGGCGTATATATATTTTGGCTATATGGCACAGGTATCTTGCTAAGATGTAATTTAATATGTAAGTTTTGGCGTTGATTGTTGTACGCTTCTCTTCACATTTTACGCACGGCGTAAAACCAAGCCGTCCTCACTGATGCGTTCATTGGCTGCATGTAACGGCTATAGCAGTCAGAAACCGTATATAAACGCTTTATCGGCAAACGTCAGCCACGTTTTGACAGATGCCTTGTAGACGACGGTATATACCGAAATCTCGCATAACAGAGCTGAGAAAAGCTGCATTGTCTGCAATCTAGAATAGGTACACGTCCTTCCTAGAATATACTTGTGTGTGGCATGATTCGTTACTTTGTAACAAATGGAAGAGCACTTGCAGATCGTCGCGCCTGCCTGCCCGTCTCTGGCGCCTGCCTGCATGCCTTTGTCTTGTGTTTGGGTGAATGCTAATATGCTCGCGATTCGATGTTTGGGCAAACGCTAAATTGGGTAAATGCTAATGTGCTCGTGGTTCGATGAAGAGCAGGCGGGTATATCGCCTCTACGTAACCGACACAATTGACCGCATGCGGTCAAACTGGGCATCAAAATGTACGTGACATGCCTTAATGATATCATTCTTAACAGTGAAAGGATGATCCAAGTTTGTCCAGGGCGTCGGTTTCGAAGCCTCGGCATAATAGCCGAGTGCAAGCATAATAGGCGGATTAGTAACTCAAATTGGCGTGTTTGAATATTCAGCCAATACGTAGTCTTGGTTGAATAAACGCTCATCAAATGGTTTTTGCTACTGCTCTGGCCGGCTTTTCTTCAATCAGGCGGCCGTGTCCGTTCGTGCTTGTCACGCGGCGCCCGTTCAGGTTGGCCAAAGTTGGAACGTTCGGGGTAGGGTTGTACAGCGGGGCCTATATACCAAGGTTGTCGGAGTGACGGTATTAGTGACAAGAGTTGCCTTTGAGTGCTTGAGATCTGCCCAGCACCGTGTCTTGGAAGGCATTTGACCCACCTGAACGGTGCGAGCTGTGCCGATGGTATAGATACAGATTGGCTTGCATTCGTTGTAGTCGAGATGCTGATCGATTTGTGGGGTTTAACGTCCCAAAACCACCATATGATTATGAGAGACGCCGTAGTGGAGGGCTCCGGAAATTTCGACCACATGGAAGGTTCTTTAACGTGCGCCCGAATCTGAGCACACGGGCCTACAACATTTCCGCCTCCATCGGAAATGAAGCCGCCGCTGCCGGAATTCGAACCCGCGACCTGCGGGTCAGCAGCCGAGTACTTTAGCCACTAGACCACCGCGGTGGGGCTTGTAGTCGAGATGCGGACGCATAAAAGACAAAAGAAAAAGAACACGAGATGCAGAGTGACCGTAAACTATATAGTATATGCATGAGCTATAGGCCGAGCGGTTCTCGCTGGAAATGTACGCGTCGCAGTCCTCCCCGCATCCGGTCATAAAACAGACGTCGGTGTGTGCTTGCAGGTATAGTACACACGTATACCGCTCGTCGGTGCAGCCGTGTCGCGTAGTTTGATCGCCGGGCAATTAATCTGTCGCGAGGCCGCCCGCTGCCATGGACAGCAGCACATGCAATCGCGGTGATGTTCTAAGCCGCCTCTCGCATGCGTGGAACAGCAGTAGCACGCATGCTCGCCCACTTGACGCACCTGTGTGCCGCAAGCGGTCCCGCGGTTTTTTGATTGAACGTCGTCGTCGTCTCCAACTGATAAATCAAAGCCCGCACAATGTCAGTTTTGAGAACTCGTACTGGCGCAGCGCCCTTGCTGCTTTCGTTTCGTCGAGCGCTTTTCCTTGTTCTCCGAGCGCCCGTTGTGTGCTTCTGAATGCATTCGTAGGGCGCCTATATGCATATACGGAGGTGTGGGGTGTATGCGAACTGACAGTCTCTTTTCTAGCGTGCCTCTATACGGTGTACCTACACTTTCTATTTCGACTATTTTTTTATTGCTTCCTGCCTTTTTATACATGCGTCGGTATCGAGGCACCTCTCTATCGATCGCTTCGTGATCGTCTTTCTTCGAATAAATAACCAAACTGCAGGAGCGCGTCGCTAGGTGCTGTCTTCGTTTGGACGGCTGATGCGCCTCGGTGGTGCTCGGCTGCTTACCCCTCGTATTCTAGAACGCCCCTCCACTCAACGCTTCACCTTCACTCGAGAAAGCCGATGGGAGAGCCGTCTCTCGGCACGGCAAGTCACTGCATATAAGCGATAATCTGCTGCGATTCTTGATTAGCGCAGCGTCGTTTTTAGCCGAGCGGTGGCGCTGCGCTCAACTTTGTTCTAGTGAAGGGCGAAAGTCGAGTCGAGAAGCGTTTGTGAATGCGGGGGTCACTCTATAAGGTCGATGGAGGTGAAATGCCAGAAGAGCCCGGCTTTGTATACTGTTCGATGTCGATGCACGTCGGAAACCACCGGATGCTCGAAATTTACGGAGCCCTTCACGACGGCGTCCCTCGTAATCGTATCGTAGGTTTTGGTTATAGTTCACTGTAGCTTGGACCCTTTAAACGCCAGTAGTTATTCTTATTGTTTGGATGGTTGAGCACTTGTATTCGGGACGTGATACGCCGACTCAATGTGTCCGTGTGTTTCTGAACCGGGGCTAAAACAGCGCACACGTTCTGTGGCGCTGTTTCAGCTGCAAGAAGTGATGCAGTGATTTGCCAATTCAAGCTGTGCTGCGGTCGTCGTCATTATGTCACACTCGTTTTCTGGTGAACGATTTTAGTTAGTCACAACGCGTCGTTCTTGTTTAGGTGCCTCGAATAGAATTGAAGGAGCCGTTCGTTTCTTTTTTTTTTCTTAAAGATGCTCGTCGGTTGTTGCGACTGGCAGAGGGTGGATGTTGACCCGCAGACACAGTTTCCTCACGCAGATTATCTCGGTGCATTATTCGCTTATCGCGCAATAAAAAAAAAGGGGGGGGGGGAGACGCTGTCACAACTACCGCACCTAATTGCAGTCGCACTGAAATCTTGGCAGCGTGCTGCATTATGTGGCAATATATATTGTGTAAGTACTGGCGTTTTACATTGATTCACTGGTTCTTGATGGTGTAGCTCTACGTGACGTGTTTCCTTTCCTGTTGTATCTTTATATTTGTTTCCTTTTTTGTATCACCCACCTCTGCCTAAGGCCTCATGTGTGAGGCTGGCAGTACTTCTGAAATAAATAAATAAATAAATATACACGGTGTCTCGAGGCCTTGCTCGCGGGAACGGCATACGGGGCCTCGTATTCTGTCGCATATGTTGTCACAGGGGGTGCCTGCACGACACTCGCGAATGGTTCTGCGCGCCCGTATAACGTATGCGAGGACCGCGGAGAATTCCCCGCCGTCTTCGTCGCTTTATCCGTCACGCGCGTCTCTCGCTATTCTGCTGTCTCTCGGAAACAGCTCCGCGAGTCCCTCGACGTCTCCATCGAAGCGGACGTCGCAAAAGAAAAGAAAGGGAATTTTCTGTGCGGAAGACCATGCGGTCGGATGGTGGTGACAGTGACGGGCGCATCGCAGCCGCCGCCGCAGGCACAGAGCGGCCTCGCGACTCCGATGATGAGACAGCCCTGTGACAAGGAAAGGAAAAAAAAAAGTCGAGAAACACAAAAAAGTGGGTTAAGCCTACAATTTGTCTGTCACGGAACAACCTAGGCGATCTCCTCCTCTGCTGGTTCGACTCGACATTGTTCTTGTGCCATTTTTTCTCTGTATGATTTGTCGCGGGAAATCCCCGGGAAACATTCTCTCGCCTTTTTTTCTTTCGCGCGTAGACTTTCTCCCATTCAGCTTTTTTTTCGTACTGGTTATGCTTTTTCGTGCATCCGTTATCAGGAATCTTGTTTTTGTTTTTTTTTCCGCGTCTGCACTTTTTTCCCTTTTGCTCGACGCTTCTTCTTTTTCGAGATTCCTTGGCCTCTTTCACACCCGCAAACTGTAACGACGCCGAAGGCGGTATAAACGTCGCTGTGTTGCAGTACTCGCCCCTAAATAGACAACTGAGTGGAGAGCGGCCATCTTGAGTCTCGTTTCAATCATCACGTAACCGGCAAAATAGGCAGCTTCGCGAAAAACTTGCAGCATCCGCGACAAATACGGCGCAATCTATGCTGAGCGAAATGCTTGAATCTCAAGTCGTCTGCCCACGAGCAGACGCGTTTTTACGCGCTTATACTGTTTTCATACATTGAGAGCACTCCTGTTCGTTTCATTTATATATCACTCTTGTGGAAGAGGTGTGGCTGCTGCTGCTGAAAAACATTTATTTACAGATGTTATTTACAGGGAGGGTGGGAACGGTCCTTAAGGGGCCGCCCCGTACAAACACTAGGTGGGCTCCCTCTTACGGGAGCCCATTGGCGTTGGCCGCGGCCCGGGCACGCTCGACCAGGGCCCGTTGGGCCGTCAGGTCAGAGCAGCCGAGCAGGGCTGCCTCCCAGTCCTCCCGCGAAGGGTTGGGTAGTGGGGTAAGATTTGGGGTTTTTTGGCATGCCCACACCATGTGGAAAATGTCAGAGGAACTTTCCTCACAATGTGGGCACTTCCCCGTGCAAGCGGGGTCAAAGTGTTTTATGATTGCCGGGCACAATAGAGTTTTAGTATAAAGGCGAAGGAGGATTCGCTCCTCCGCCTTCGTGAGGCCCTTACAGGGTTTAGGATAGACGTTATGGCCGGATTGATAAAATTGTGTGATCTCCTTAAAGGTGTAGGCAGGATTGGGTTCGAGTTCCGGATCGGTAGGGGACGAGGATGGTGCCCGGAGAGTGAGCGCGCGGGCAGCGGCATCGGCCGTCTCATTACCATCGAGGCCCGTGTGAGCCGGAGCCCATATGATCGTTCGGTGCGCAGGGGCACCTAGGTAGCTGCTGTTCTGCAGTATTTTATAAGCACGGTACGGAATGTATCCCTGTTCAATATTGCGACAGGCACCCCTTGAGTCGGTGATTATGACCCTCGAGTCCTGATCTGCGGCGGCTAGTGCGATGGCGATCTCCTCCGCGTGCGTAATGTTATGTGCACGGAATGTGAGTCCGTTTACAACGGTGTTTTCGTGGACGACCGCAGCCGTATACCAACCACCGTGGTGCGGGCCGGAGGCGTCCACGTAGAATACCCCGAATTTGTGGCCGTAGTGTCGAGCCAAGGCTTCCACCCGCGCGAGGCGTCGGCCAGTGTAGTCGTCTCGGGTCATGTTAGCCGGAAGAGGGCGCACGTGCAAGGAGTATCGCCAAACTTCTGGAATCCGTACGCGCTCTTCCGTGTGTATTGAGTGATTGATGTGTAGCCGGGCAAGGAGGCGGCGACCCGACGGTGTTTTAGAGAGTCTAGTATATTGGTTTGTCAAGTGCGCCTCTCTCAGCTCCTTGAAGGTGTTCACCATTCCCAAGCCCAAAAGGCGCTGGTTAGAGGTGCTGACAGGAAGGTCGAGGGCGCGCTTGTAGATTTTGCGGAGAATGACTTCGAGTGCATTCTCGTCGGATTTGCGTAGGTGGAGGTATGGAGCCGAGTACAGGACTCGGCTGGTTACGAATGCATGCGCCAGCCGCAAGGCATCTTTGCATCGTAACCCCCCGCGCTTGTTGGAAACCCGGCGGACCATCCGGCCCACCTGGTCCCCCACCTTACGCAATTTGGCCAATGTTGTGTCTGCTCTGCGATTTTTGTGTATAAAAAGCCCCAGTACTCTAATCTCATCGCGTTCGGGTATTGGTCCGCTGTCAAGGGAGAGGTCGATCTTTGCGGTGCACTTTGGTGAGGGGCGTATGTGCACGAATTCCGATTTGGACGGGGAGCACTGAAGGCCGCAGCGACGGGCATAGTCATCCACGATGTCCGCCGCTTGCTGCAGGCTTGCCTCCATGTCTCCTGCCGAGCCGTGTGACGCCCATATGGTGATGTCGTCGGCGTACAGCGCATGCTGTATGCCTTCGACTTTCGCCAGCTGAGCGGGGAGTCTCATCATTGCCACATTGAATAGGAGGGGCGAGAGGACCGCTCCCTGCGGAGTCCCTCTCGTGCCTAATCGGTAAGGGCCGTGTTCAATGTCCTGAATCCGAATGTATGATTGTCGGTCAGTGAGGAATTGTTTAATATAGTTGAAAGTGTTTTGGCCGCAATCCACCTGTGAGAGATGTGTTAGAATAATTTCATGGGTCACGTTATCAAAGGCCCCCTTCAAATCCAAAGCGAGCACAACTTTGTCATTCAGGGGATACTCGACTGGATCGAGGATCTCATGGTCGAGCTGAAGCAAGACATCTTGCGCGGACCGGTGTGGGCGGAACCCGAACATGGTGTCTGCAAATGCATTTTTGCTCTCCAGGAACGCGGACAACCTGTCGCGCACCATCGTCTCCATTAATTTTCCCACACAAGAAGTAAGGGAGATGGGGCGGAGGTTGTCCGTGTTAATGGCTTTGCCCGCTTTGGGTATGAAGGTGACCAGGGCGGTCTTCCACTCAATTGGTAGGCTTGTTTTCCCGATCCAAATGGAATTGATGTAGGCAAGGAGCATGGTGTAGGCTGAGTCAGGAAGATTGGCAAGTAATTTCACGGTAATTTTATCCCTTCCCGGCGCCGTTCCTCGCCTCATTTTTGCTAGGGCTGCCTTCAGGTCGTGTAACTGGAACAGTTGATCCAGCTCCGCGTTCTCGGTACCTGCATACGAGTACGCCGGCCCTTGGGAGTCCTGCTGAGTGCATAGATATTGGTCTCGGAGTTTACATGCCAATTTGGCTGTGTCTCCGTCGAAGCTGTGAAATGCTCGTTGCAGATGCTTTTGTGTCTCTGTTCGAGTTTGGGTCGGATCAATCAAGGCGCGGAAGAGGCGCCAGGTACTCCGGCTGGACATTTGTCGAGCGGCCGTGTTGCAACGGTCCACCCAGTTAGAGTCAGCGAGCTGGGCCGCGTACTCTGCTGCTCGCAGGGTGAGCTCAGCGATGCGAAGTTTGAGCTTTCGGTTGTGTTTTTGCCGGCGCCATCGGCGGACGAGGCTGCGCCGGGCCTCCCAGAGGTGAAGGAGATGGTTATCCACCGCCGGAGTCGCCTCGGAGAGTTTAATTTGTGTTTCTGTGGAGCGTAATGAGGAAACCAGTTGCTGGGACCAAGCATGGTATCCTTGCTCCTCAATGGGTGTCGAATTGGCGTATATTTGCCGAAACTTCGTGTAATCGGGTAATTTTGCCTCTCCGTAGGGTCTTGCCAAAGGGTAGGTGCGAATGGTGGTGTTGAGTATGCAGTGGTCGCTGCCGAGGGTCTCTTCAGTGTTGACCCAATCCGCATACTGAATGTTTTTTGTGAGGGTAAGGTCCGGACATGTGTCCCGGGTCACGGAGTTACCCACGCGAGTTGGGTAGGCAGGGTCGGTGTGAAGAGTTAGGCCCAGCGTGGACATAAGTTCCGCCAATTTACGTCCACGTTTCTCTTCACGTGCATACCCCCAGAGTGTGCTGGGGGCATTGAAATCACCCACAATCACCAGAGGGTCCCTGCCCGCAGCCTTTAAAGCGCGGCTAAAAAGGTCTGAGAATGTAATGTTGCTTAGCTTCGGTGAGCAATAAATGTTTAGCACGTGCAGTGGCGGGTCCTGTTTACGCAGCGGAAGGAGTGTCACCATCACGTACGAAAAAGCTGGCTTAAGGTCGAGATCAACTAGGTTGGCCGTATAATTTTTGTGCACGCAGATGCAAGATAAAGGGTCCTGCTGAAACGTAGTATAGTTTGTGAGTGTGGCAGCACTCCCTGGCTCCTGGAGGGCTACCACAGCAGGAAGGTTTTGAAATGCTGCGAGGAAAAGCCGGAGGTTGGCGCGCTTAGTGTGAGCCTTAAAGCCCCGACAATTCCACTGGGTGATTTGGATGGGAGTGGCCGTATTGGATCGTGGGGACTTCCGAATTCTAAGGGAGCCCGCCATGGTCAGTGGAGTTATCGAGCGATTGCGGTGGCGGTGCTCCCGAGCCAGCACTCGCGGGGAGGGGGGTGTCCTCAATTCCGGAGGCGGAGCAGCTGTCATCATCCTCAAATTCGATCTGTCGTCGAAGCGTTTTAGGGTACCGGCCAGACACGTCCTTAATTGGGCCGGCTCGTTTGGTGAAACGCGCAACTTGTTGGGCTATCAGGGTAGGGATGGTTTCTGTCATTTTAGCAATGGCGGCATTTACAGCCGCTGAGATTTGGGTTTCGAGGACAGTTATACGGCTGTCCATACGGACCTCAAGGGTGTTCACACGAGCCTCGAGTGCGGCAACCGCGTCTGCCGCCCCCGCCCCGGTCTCACTCTCCATTACCTCTACTGCGGGGGGAGGAGGAGGGGAGACTAGTTGGGTCTGTTTGGCCTCGGCTTCCGCTAGTCTTTTCTGTAACGCTTCGATTTGTGCCTGAAGTTTGGCAATAATATTTTGGTCGGCGTTACGCGATGAAGAGGGGATGATAGGGAGGGATGAGGAGGCAGCTCTACCCGTACCACCCACCTGCTTTCCGTTTTTCACGGCGTTGGCCCATGGCCTGGCTTCGCCGCATGGTTGCGCCGTCGGCTGCTTTTCGGTTCCTCCAGTAGGGGAAGCGGGCTTGTCAGTCTTGGCGACTTCCCGGCGTGGTGGCTCACTGGGAGTCTGATCTTTGCGCCGTTTCTTGGACGCCCTTTTGGACTTTCTGCCCTGTTGTGCGGCCACCTTGGAATTACGGTACTTGGCCGTACATGCTCGAGAGTTTGTGGCGTGTGCTCCACCACACACAGAACATACGGGTACACATTCATGAGGGGCCCGCACCCCCTCCTCCACAAGCGGAACCTGCTGTCCACACAGGCCACACGTATCCGGTCGTGGGTTGGGACAAGTGTCCATCCGATGGCCGACGACACCGCACTTGCCGCAGGCCGGGATCGTCCGGTAGTAAGGTTTGACCGGGATCAGCATTGCGTCGTAGTGAACAAAGCGTGGCTTCTCCTTGCCGGCGAAGGTTACACGCGCCTTGTTCGATGTGCCAAATTTACGCACCTCGACGATGGTGCCTGACCTCCAGCGTACGCTCTCTCGGAGCGTCTCCGTCGTATCTGTGTTGCGGACTACAATAACTCCGTGGCAGACATTGCTACCATCTTGTCGCAGGTACCCGTTGAGCAGAACCGGCCTGTGCTCGATGTTTACCACGAAGTCCCCGATCATTTTGTCCGCCGTGTCAGGGTCCGGGGTGTAAATCACGATCAAATTTTGCTCTCTCGATGGAATAACCGTCAGCGTCTCAGCTCGCTTGGGCCCGAGGTATGCCTTAAACGCAGTCCCGTACCAGTTCTCTGAGAAAGCATCATGCAATGAGATGCACTCTCGTGGCTTTACGACTATTACATAGTCGTCCGGACTCGGTTTCGGAAACGGGCGAGGCTTCCATTTGGTGAGAAACTTGCCCTTGCGTCCCACACCGCGCGAAGCGGGAGGCTGCGTCTTGTCAGCTGGCGTGCCGGATGCCGAAACAGCGGCGGACGCCGCCTTCTTGGCGTTGGCTTGCGAGCGGCGTTCCACCGCGTCGTTGAGAGCTTGGCTCCGAAACCTCGGTGAAGAAGCAGAGTTTGGCGTTTCGGAAATCGGAATCGTTTCCCACGTCATGGCATGCGGGTCGTATCCACGCTGCATGAGAGTAGCGTCCATGTTGCCTCGGAAAGCCGGTCCCACGCCGCCGGGCGTTGGCGTCGCCGTTTGGCCTAACGGCGTCGCCAACGTGGTCGGGTGATGATCGGCCGTAAAGTTGTCAAAAACGGGCCCACCTGGATGACACTGGTATCCACGTGTTGCCTGTGAGTAGCCGAAACGATTGATGCTGGTCTTGACGGGGTACTGTGAAGTTGCCCGTGGTTCCAGCCGAAAATCAGCGGAGCCGAAGCGCAGCACGTCCTACATCATCGCGCGCTTGCAGCGCCCCCCGAGGTGTGGCGGCACGTCACACAGACGTCATCTACACGCGTTCTATTACTCGGACGACTGGGGCTCGATGTTTTCGGCTAAGTTTATAGCGTATATAAGTATAAGGAAAGGGGGGCAACATTATTTTTCTTTAAAATTTTGCTTTTTTGCATGTTGCATATGTGTATGCATGTACGCGCACTCATATATGGCGGCTCTAAAAGGAAAGGGAAAAATGAGCTAAGTTTTGTCTGCTTCATGGGCGACACGGCTAAGTTCCTTGTAAGGGATGAGGTAAGGGAATAAAAAAAGGATAGTAGGAGGAGAAAGATATAGTAGACGAAGCAGCTCGCAGCTCACGAGTGAAAAAAGAAGAGAGAATTTAAGAGATAGGAAAGACGGGGAATACGCGGTCGAAAAAGTCCGAGGACGGGACACGGCGAGAGCTACATGGCGTCAGGAGATCGCGGACGGCGGGTCGATCGGCAAGAGCTGGAAATCGCGGGCGACACAACCGTTCAGGACCATAGAGTTTCCTAATATACTCTAGAGGAAACTCTGGCGCTGGTGTCTATGAGAGTTGCAACGCACAACGCTTCAGCGAGCATGGGAATGATGGGTGGTACACAGATTTGTCTAATTTTCGTACTTCTGGCCTCCTTCTGGCTCCACGTGTGTTCGTGTGGCCTTGAGTTGTTTTCTCACAAAACAAAAATAAGGAAATGTTCAGCGGTTGTGCTTGACCACATTATTTTTTAAAGCTTGCCTTCTCAAATTGGGTCATGAAGTTCAAAGGAGTTCGTTCTTTCCTTAGAAGCAAAGTCGAAATACAGCAATAAACGAAGTCACAAGTACGATTCGCCGCCCGCAAGTACACAGACTATAGACAAATCTGTGTACCACCCATCATTCCCATGGTCCGCCGAACGATCGCAGCGCCAGAGTCCCCTCTAGTTAATTTTAGGAAACTCTATGTTCAGGATAGAATCCAGCGAGCGAGTCCCCTCGCACTCATAAACACACACACAAACATAGGATAAAAAAGAATTACCCCCCCCCTCCCCCCGACGATGCGTGCGAGAACTGGAACGCACTCGGCGGCGTCTGTAGTGCGCGCTGAAGATGATTGCTGGTATAGTATACCGTATATTGTAAGCTATAGTCTAACGCGTGCTATATCAATCTCATCTAGTTAATCGGGTTGCCGATCATTTTATTCCCACCTCGGTTTGCATTCGTTGCCAACTACTCAGAAAGCTGCGTCATTACGAATTGCAGAAGCCGAGGAAAACATCCGCGCCTATGTACTGTTTGCGTGTTTTAATTTCTCTCTTATGTTTAGGGGGGGGGGGGAAGTGGTCTGCGAGAGCTTGGGTTGCTTTGCCAGCATGCAGTATATATGCTTGGTGCGCCTGTTTTTTTTCGCGGCGCGTCGTTAATCTTGCGCACGTGAATGCGGCCATTCGTTACGCGCAGCAGACTCACGTCTGAAGGCGCGCCGTCAAGCAGCCTGCTCACATGACAGTGCATTCATTCTTTCCCCGAACAACGCACAACAGTTTGCACTGCGTGCAGGAAGAATTCCGCCGACGAAGCGATCGAGATACGGGTTCGGCCGCTGAGTGCAAACTATCAGCCCTTATTTCCTCCTCGAGCAACGACTATTGAAAGCTCCTGGTTTTTGTACCTCGCCAAGTTGCCCCTGCAGCTTCATTTAAAGCATGCATTCAGACACCACACTCGTATTTACGCTGCGCTCGCGACATCCGTGAGGCATTCATTTAGGTGTTGATTGACAGACGTAACCATACAGTGACTTCTTTTCATTTTTCGTTAATCAACATTTGGCACTTGTCTCCCGACGTATCTCGAAGCTCTTGGCAGAGTGACAGGCCTCTAAAGTGCATAGTATACACGAGGCATAATCACTTTTACTTGTACGCAATTTCTTGATCGAATGTTGAAAAAAAATTTAGAAAGCGTCAGAAACGAGGGGCGTGAAGCGACTACTGGAGGCGCAGGATAACTGGTGCCATGCTTCGTACATCTCGCATTTCTGACGATACGCCTGCAGGTGTATTTGTGCGTCTCTCAATTCTTGCATTTTAGGTTCGCTTAACTACCACAAAATGGAACCTTCCTATATATATTTAACAAACGACAAGGAAGAACTAGAAGAAGACAGGACAGAGCGCTGTTGTCGCTTCCTTGTCGTTGTCGCCCCGTGTCCTTTACTATATGTGCACCAACTCTCCAAAGCGGGCGGAGGGCCACGGTCTTACGGTCCCTACGTGGGAGCGGCCCGCGACTGCTACGGATTCCCCCTAAACGGGGCCGTTACAACGCAGTTCCTCAGGACTTGAATAAAGTTCTTTGTCTGTCTGTCTGTCTCCAAAGCCTTAACCCTAGGAACCTCCTATATTCCCTTGAGGCCGCGAAAGGGCTTTCTTGCCGTTGATATGGTCAAGGACAAGAACCCGAATGACGACTGCTCGGCTTCGGGTAACGTTGCTGCATGGCCAGTTACTGCAATTTACGAACAGCAAAAGGAGTCTGGGCGAGTGTGGCACCGAAGCTGCCTTGCGAGCCGTCTGAACAATGTCTCAATCGACGAGCGCGCATACCTGGGCGGTGAGAGATCGCACGGAGGCCCGGCGAAACGAATTCCTGCCGCGAACGGCGAGCCCTACCTCTAATGGACCTGGTTTTGCCGTCGTCTAAAGAAGATAGACGCCTCGGGGCTTCTACTTAGCTGGGGAAAGCGCCGCGTCTTGGTCCTCTTTGGATGGCTCGCATATCTTCAGATGGCGCCTCTGGTGGTGCAACCGGATCCACCAACGCGCCGCGTCCCTGCTAATCGCATCGGCACTCCGCCGTCGGCACCAAGACGGCTGCTTGCCGTGGTCAGGACGGAGGAAGCAAGTGACACAGGAAAGCCGGGCCGCGATGGCGGTGATAACTGCTGTCGCGGTCCCAGCGGCGAAAGTGGCAGCTATTAGCGTGTCCTGCACGCATGCAGTTGAAGACGCAGTGCGAATGTTCTCCCTTGGTCTTTAGTGGGGGAGGCATCGTTATCGGCGCGAGGCGTCCTCTATAAGTCGTCGCATTTTTGTAGAGGAAACTAAATGCATGTCATTGGGAAGAGCTCCGTGTAGTGAAAAGTCTTACCGGGACAGGCACGTCCGTTGCAAGTATACGTCTGGCAGTGGATCGTATTTATGCTGTAAAGTGACATCTGCGAAAGTCCGTAGGGCTAAAATAGCGAAGTTATGTGGTACTAGTGCACGCGACAGCGCACAAGGGTGTCATATTTGCATCGGACCAGCGACGGATATTGTGCTGCGTTACTGGCCGGTTTGCCGCTTTAATTTCTGGAGCGTCCGTATAATCGCGGAGGGCGCCGAAAATGATCGTCGGGTCGTCGATCGCGCGCCGCGGGGGCCGACCTTCCAAGCGGCGGCGGAGGACGCGTTTCTTTCGCGCGTGGCTCGCATCGGAACAGGTTCGTCCACTCTGCTTTGCATAAGGAGGGGCCCACAGGTCACGGCGGCGGTTTTTCCGCGCATTCGGTCAGAACGACGACGTCCTTGCCGCCGTGGATCGCCGTGCGATGCTGTCCTCGTCCCGGTGACCCGCACTGCTGCCCGCGTGCGCACTTTCGCCGGAGGTCGCCGTGCTGCACACCGCCGGGCTTCCCGGAACTGCGCTGTCCCGCTGCGGAGTCGTTGTGTGGACATCGGGGTCGTCGCGCACCAGCCGGCTTCCGCCGGTGTCGTCGTGTGCGCGACGGTGGCACGCTTTCGCGCTCCCTATGAGCGAATACGCGTCGTTTGCGCTCAGGCACGTGCAGTGTCTTTCGGCTAGCAGTGTGTGTTCGCGAGGGTAGGGGGTGGAGGGAGTTTTTGGCTATCCGTCGGGAGTGGAACGAGGGCGTCAGCTGCGACGGTCATCCGCCGAATGGCAGGGGGCGTTCTTTTTCTTCATTCGGTATTGCTTTCCACGAGAAGCGCTGCTTGAAGCTCACGAACGTCCGCCCAAGTAAAGCACTGCTGCACTTTGCTTGAGCTCGTATTGCCGCCGGCCACGCCATCGAAGT
This sequence comes from Rhipicephalus annulatus, assembly GCA_013436015.1. Taxonomy (NCBI): domain Eukaryota; kingdom Metazoa; phylum Arthropoda; class Arachnida; order Ixodida; family Ixodidae; genus Rhipicephalus; species Rhipicephalus annulatus. The sequence continues at coordinate 88,249 of WOVY01003232.1, read as the reverse complement.
ACTTGCTCGCATAGAACGTTTTCTTAAGGCCTTCTGTCTCTCGAGTCGGGTAATCTGGCGTAGTCGGCCTCAACACAAACGATATGCCAAAAAGAACAAGATGTCATGCGGCGTCGTCAGTAACGTTATGTGGTGGGTGCATGTCTGATGTCGGCACCACATGCATGACATCGTCGTCTGGCCGAAAGTGGGTCGATGACGCAGACGGTGGAACACCGACTTAGCGGTATAGTAAAACTCGAGGGGGAGGAAGAGTATTTGATGAGTGTATTGTGCGATGCTTTCGTCTATGCTCTCCTTTTTTGGACTCAATTATCCCTTGATATTTGAGGGAGGGAAATAAAGAAAATGCGTGGGGACTTTGTGTAATCGGCTACGCTAAATACGGTTGTATGGAGGAAAGGGTTTTTTACCCTTGCTTCTTGGTAAGAATGGTAAGTTGGGCTGTTTGGTAATGATCCATAATGTATGTAACTGCGTAAAAACGGACCTTGGGGAGTTCTTAGCGTAATTTGATATGTGCCCCTTTCAACTTCTCCGAGTGGCGATGGCTTGAGCGCAGTGTATGCGCTATGGGATAGGAACGCTAACCCTACATAATGACTCCATTACATCCTGCCATTCGCTGCTACGAATTGTTTTCTTATACTTCGAACTTTGCACATACGTCACCCTTCTTTTTTTTTGGGGGGGGGGGATGGTGATGAACTCAGCGTCTTGTTATGCTTGCTTGTCTATTTGTGATTGTTTTGCGCAAAAAAAAAAAAATGGCAGCGGTGATTGCCCTTGCAAGCCACGTGGAGCACTGACCAAGTGGCGCGAAGCACGAACAACGACTCGATCGCACAAGCGACTCGAGACAGCCCCTGCACGGGCATCCACAAAGAGGCCGTCGTTTGTGTTGACGTATTCGACGAGTGCCGCTTGTCGATACAAAGGAACGCTTTCGTATATGCGGGAGACCGCACCGACTCTGTCGTCTCCTGTCACCCGCGACAACGGATATCTCACCGCCGCCATGTCATTCCAAAGGGGAACACACACTCTGGTTCCCATCCGACGTCACTTACACGAAGGGCCGAGTGCGCGCATTGAACCGCCTTTTCGTATGCAGCTGGCTGGCCGATCAGCGCTTAACGCGCCGCTGCTAATCCCGTCTTTTCGGTAGGGCACGTTTCGGCGCGCCGTTTTCTCAAAGGGCGGCTCGCGAAAGGCGCCGACAGCAGCTGCGAGGCGGCTTACAAGGGGAGCGCGCATCACCATTGGCCGGCCTTTCCTTCGCGGTGGCCGGCATTCACGGCGATCGCCCAAATGGCCGAGAGTCAAAAGGGACTCGAGGACAAGGCCGGGTTTTGAGCCGCGCGAGGAGAGGAGACGCGCGCGGAGGTGAGCGGTCGCATGTGACTTTGGCTCCTGCAAATTTTCCTCTTGTGGCTAACTGATCACTCCAAACGCCCCGAATACTTGACTGGACCTATATGTGAGTGTTACCGACGCTTCCTGTGATACTTTTTCCATACTAAGACGTTTTTTTACGCAAGCCGCAGCCCTTTTAGGGCTGTCGGCTAGCAGTATCGCTGCTAGGCCTACCTCTCCCTAGCATGAGCGCTGGAACAGGGCGCGACGCAGCCGGCGTCGATGGTGCGCGTTCCTGGCGCGCGATCCACGAGAGCCTCTCAAGACAACGCCAGCATCCTTCGTCACCACCAAGCCATGCAGTGGCTCAGGAGCGCCAATCAAGAGCAGCACCGAAGCCCCCACCACTGCCGCGCAGTGATTACAAAATCATATTAAGAGTCCGTGGAGGTTTAAACTGTGCTGTGATACATCCATGCGTCCTCAGACAAATAATCCTCAAGGCGGCGGGTCTCCCAATCTCTGACCGCACCAGTTCTGACCAAATACGCGTCAACTCCATCAACCATACCGTTCTGATTAGCACACCAGACCTGGATCGTGCCGACCTCTACCATGGCATACGGCTCCTGAACTTCAACGGCACCCCTCATGAAGTCGCCACCCATGTCGCTGATCCCGTCGATACCTGCAGAGGAACCGTTCTCCTGCCTTCCGAATACTCGGAAGACGAAATCATCTCGACCCTCCGCCGATGCAACCCAAAGCTGACTATCGGAGGTGCACGACGCCTGGGCAGCACTGAAACCATTCTAATCATATTCCAAGGCAAAATCGTTCCTTACTACGTCCACTACGAAGGCTGTGCACTTCGATGCCGTCCCTTCAGGCAAAAGGTTGAAGCCTGCACACGGTGCCGTCAGATTGGTCATCGCCAAGACGTCTGCACCAACACCAGTGACACACTTTGTCCCAAATGTGGACTAAAAGATGCACCTATGGACCACGAGTGTGACCATGTTTGTGTTGTGTGCAATGGAAACCATGAAACAGGTTCATCGCTGTGTAGACAACGATTTAAGCCGCGCCCTACACGGTCCATGGAAAAGCAAGACCCACCCATCCACCGATCTCCTAGTCGCGAACAAACTCACGGTTCAAGCCAGCGGAAAAGTCGAAGCAAAAGCAAGGAACGCGGGCGGAAAAGTCGAAGCAAAAGCAAGGAACGCGGGCGACGCTCCAGTGCCAGCAAAAGTAAAGATCGCGGTCGTCGCTCCGATTCAACGACGCAAGACGACGCCTGGCCAGCCCTATCACCAAGCCCTGCTCTCACCAACTCTTCGGTCAACTCACACCAGGTAGGCTGGGCTAAGTCAGCCTCTTCTAGCTGCTCCTCAAATCACACCAGTAACAACGACTCCACCCTCTTTAAAGAAAATGCAACCCTAAAAGCTGAAATTCAAAGGCTTAAATTACAACTTGAGTCTTTTCACTTATCCGCTACTACCACTCAAATTGATTCTCGTCCTCCTTCCGCATCAACCACCCAAGCCCCTCCCTCTCATTCCGCCTCTTCCATGTGCCATTCATCACCCCCACCTGAACCCTCTGCACAGTTGCCCATGGACACTAGCCCCTGTGCTCAACGCGAACCACTTCTCCCTCCCCCCAGCAAACGTAAAACTCCGAGCACTCCACGATCAGAAGAGTCCCTGGAGGAGACAGTTTTAAATTATAATGACAGAATAACCGCATTAGAAACTAAATTTCATAATATACTCACCGCAGTTGAAAAACTCAGTGCAGATTACGCAGCCAAACATGAAGCACTCGACAAATTTATGGACCTTGTGCAAGCTCATATCCAACAAACTACAAGTTGGATAGCTGAAGTTAGTGCCCATAATCCTAGCATAGCACCACTTTCCACCTCAGCACCAGCTTCGCTTAACAATGGCCAATAACCCGACTCGCTCCGAGCTTCAGGTTTGGCAATGGAACTGTAGGGGGTTCCGAAAAAAGAAAGCACATCTGCAACAGTTCCTTGCCTCCCGTTCTAATCTACCCGAAGTCATTGCCCTCCAAGAAACTCACGGGCCAGTCAGCTTCCCAGGATATAATGTCCACCAAACTAAAAAGCTGTCCCGGCCTGATACGGCAATTCTTACTCAAAAACACCTCACTGCAAATCACTCCCACTTCGACGGCGTCGATATAGAGCATGATTTTTTGGAGATTATCCCTCATAAGAATAACACATCTGCTCTTTACCTTCTGAATGTCTACAGCCGCCCTCGAGACAAACATCACCGCTTTGACTCCCTTTTTACTCAAGCCATTTCCGCTGCCAAAGACCATCCCCTTTTAATTCTTGGGGATTTCAATGCACCCAACCTGTTGTGGGGTCACACTGTTTCTACTCCTAAGGGCAGAGCCCTGTGGATACACATACAAGACCACAGACTCACGCTACATAATGACGTCGATGCACCAACCAGGCTAGGAAACAGCGTATCGAGAGATACCTCTCCCGATCTTACCCTTACACACAGAATTCAGCACGTTACATGGAGCAACTTGCAAGTTAATCTCGGTAGTGATCACTACATCATTACTACTACAGTACATTTCAAGCACAAACCCTTCGCACCTAAGCCAATCAGTCACACCAATTGGGACAAATTTCGAGAGGCCCGCCAGATATCAGCTCCCAGAAACATCCAAGACATCTCAGAATGGGTGAAGCAACTTCACTCAGATGCTGGGGTGCATACTACAACTTTGCCCCCCGAAACCCCCCTCACCACGGTTGATGCCAAGCTTTTACATATGTGGGAAGCCAAACAGTCTCTCTTGAAGAGATGGAAAAAAGGACGGCACAACCGAAAGCTAAAACTCCGAATAGCCAAGCTTGACCTGCAGATCCAGGAGTACGCCACACAACTGGCCTGCCAGCAATGGGGCCAGGTGTGTGACAGCATGCAAGGAAACCTTGACAGCAAACGCACATGGCAACTACTGCGCCACCTCTTAGACCCTACCACATCACGCACACATCAAAACCAGAGCATAAAGAAACTTGTATATGCTCACAAAAACGATCTAAACGGACTCTTCGACGACCTCCGCGATAAACATCTGCCTCCTGCTCAGAAGTATAACACTCCAAAGTACACTGGAAAGCCCAACGAGTTATTGAGCGCCGCTATCACGGAAGCAGAGGTTCGGCATGCTATGGCCACTCTGCGCACAACGTCAGCACCAGGCCCAGACCACATTACCAACAAAGTACTTCGCAATCTGGACGACAACTCCGTCACGGCAATCACAGATTATTTCAATCACTGCTTTGACACTGGCACCCTTCCAAGTTCCTGGAAGGATGCCAGGGTAATTTTCATTCCAAAGCAAAACAAACCAGTGAACACTTCCTATCTCAGGCCTATTTCACTAACCTCTTGTCTTGGTAAAACGCTTGAACACGTTATACTCAACCGTCTGAATAAATACATGGAAGACAACAATGTTTATCCACCAGAAATGGTGGGTTTTCGAAAATCTCTGTCATGTCAAGATGTCATGCTTCGACTGAAGCATGATATCATTACACCCAACAGCAGCCTAGATACGCAAGCAATCTTGAGTCTGGACATCCATGGAGCTTTCAACAACGTTGCTCATTCCGCCATCCTCCGCGAGCTTAATCTCATAGGGGTTGGCGCAAAGACATATAACTATATAGCTACTTTTTTAGCCAACCGTACCGCAACCATACACATAGGCGCAGATCAATCTCAGTCTTACGCTTTGGGAAGTTACGGCACGCCCCAAGGGTCTGTGCTGTCACCGTTTCTTTTTAATGTCTCTATGATGCCGTTGGCGCAAGCATTGAGATCTATCCCTGACCTCAAGTTTTCACTCTACGCCGACGACATCACTCTTTGGATGACTGGCGGCTCCGATGGAGAGATTCAAGACACCCTGCAAGCTGCGGCAAATACGGTTGTGGCACTTACAGGGTCTATGAATCTTTCATGTTCCCCACAGAAATCTCAGCTACTTCTCCTACCATCTCACAGAGGGGGCGTAAAACACATATCCAATATACAGGTAATTCTAGATGACGTACCAGTTACTCGAGTGGATAGGATCCGCGTGCTCGGTTTACACATTCAAAGCAATCGGCTCAACACATACACACTAAAGACACTTCACACCACCGTTGATCATACCTTGCGACTTTTGGGTCGGGTCAGTAATAAACATGGCGGACTAAAGGAGGCCGAACTCCTCCGCTTGGTCCAAGCCTTCGTTATCAGTAAAATAACTTTTACAACGCCTTACCTACACTTTCTTAAATCAGAATCCGACCAGATAGACATCCTTTTACGCAAAGCGTATAAGTTCGCTTTAGGGGTGCCTATACGGACCTCCACTGAAAGGCTTATGCGTACTGGCACCTTCAACACCCTTGCTGAACTAGGAGAAGCCCATATTGCATCTCAGTATAACAGACTTTCTAACACCGTGACAGGCCGACACATTCTACAAACCCTTTCTGTCACTCCGGCATCCATCACTAAGGTCAAGTACACCATTCCACACCACATACACGAGAACCTATACATTCCACCACTTCCAAAAAACATGCACCCTGAGCACCAGAAACAGCGCAGGATGCAGCGCGCGAGGGCCCTCAAAAAACAATTCTCCTCCTCCAATGATGTGCTCTATGTTGACGCCGCCGATTACGGTAACAGGCATCATTATGCAATATCGGTAATCAACTCTCACGGCCAGGTCGCTGCGGCCGCCTCCGTTCTTGCTTCTTCTTCGGAGGAAGCGGAAGAGGCGGCCATAGCCCTGGCCCTGACAATACCTAGTTCATCCGTTATAATCAGTGACTCCAAAACAGCTATATATAATTTCGGAGCGGGCAGGGTTTCTAGGCCAGCCCTTTCCCTACTTTTGCATCATCCCCTTGATCGACTTGTAGCACTAATCTGGACTCCCGCGCATGCGGGCCTTGCCGGAAACGGGGCGGCTCATGCGAGTGCCCGAGGATTCACAGTCCGGGCACACGCATCCGATGTGTCGCAATTCGCTACGGATGAGGCGCCATTTACAGCGCGGGATCGCCTTATTTCATTCCACGATATTTGCACACACTACCGTTTAGAGCGATTAACCTTCCCGCCACTCACGCGCAAATCTTCACGCAGGTGCGAAATTCTGTGGCGACAGCTGCAGACTCGCACCTTTCTTTCGCCTTACCTCCTACACCGCATTCATCCATCCTGTTACCCTTCCCCCTCATGTAAATTTTGTGCCTCTTCCACAGCAGACTTGAACCACATCATGTGGCGCTGCCCTAAGCACCCTCTTCCCCCATTCCTGAAACGCCTAATTTCTAGTGAGGAGCAGTGGGAGGCTGCCTTGCGCAGCTCGAGGCCCGCTATCCAGGAGGCCATCCTGGAGTGGGCTGAGAGGGTAGAGGAGGACTACTTCAAGTAGTTCATCCCCACCACACCCTTTCCTGTTGCCCCCTTCCCTTTAACAAGGGATAAATAAAGTTGTTCATTCATTCATTCATTGAGCCGCGCGGCGTGCCTCTCTCCTTTTCGCCCGCGCCTTTGACGGGCAGCGCGCGAATGAAGCAAGGCCGTTTTGGGCGCGTTAACGGCACTTCAGAGGTCGTGACGAGGGCTCGCTTTTTTTTAATTGACTCTGCGGCAGATGTTGCGCGCTCTTCTGACGATGCGTGCCCCCCTCCCCCCCTCCAAAGAAAACGCTTGGAACGAGGGAAAAAGTACCGGGGACAAAACGGCCATTATTCGTCGCTCATAACTCGTTTTTAAAAGGAAAGCGTTTCGCTATAATGTGAATGAGTCAAGAGAGATCCCGGGGCTTGCACAGAAAGCTGTTCGCGTCCCTCGCCGAGATACTGCGTGGGATCGCGCATCATCTAATGAGAGCGCGGCCAAGACCCGCCGCCCACCGCTATAGTACAGGTGGGAAAGGGATAAGCACGTATAGGCTATTTTACGAGTGTTTCGGTGTCGCCGTGCTGGGTTGTTAACCCTTGTATTTTGCGTCTTTAAAACTACTAAATGAACTGCGTTACCGTAGACGCGTACACATGAAAACGATTAGGAACGTTGGTGCATACAATGCTTCAAGGCCTTATTTATCCACATCGCAATATAGAAAACAAGAAAACATTGGCTTAGCAGCCCAACATGGCGGCTCCCATATGTCTTGGGTGAAATCGCCTGATGTCTGCGGCGCTGGGCAAGTGGTTTACGTTTGTTATGCTAAAGCGTTGCGAGCAATGAAACAAGGGATGTGCGCTGCCAACTGATTCATCTTTTTTTTTTGTTAGTAGCCATGCACCCAATGTAAGGTAAGGCGGGTGGGTATGGTAGAGCAACGATCAATAATCGAATACGTACAAGTGAGACACGCAGTGGGAGCCTTGTTTACGAATTTCTCATCGCCAGCTTCTGTCTTCACCTTCTCGCCTTTCTTTCGGATATACTCAATGCAAAATACGACTTAGCCCGGACTAAAAACAAATTGAGAAGCTGTGTGTTCGCACAAATAAACGCACAATTGGTAGTCAGCGCTGGGTCCTGCCTTTTCTGTGTCTTTCTCGCGCTGTTTCCCAGTCATGAAGCCATACCAACAAGCCCAGCTCCATATCCTTAAAAAAGTAAAACAATAAAACGAAAGAGGAGAAACGAAGCGGAGGCGGTGCTCTGCCATCTCCTCGCGCTCACGTGAAGAGAGGGCCTTCGGTAGATCCCCGGCGACCGTCCGCTTCCCCTCTGCGCATGCGCCAACTCTCCCCCTTCCTCGCACTCACGCGAGGAGAGTTGGCGCATGCGCTGTAAAGGTGGTCATGCCGCACACCGGATTGAAACTCCGCCATGAGCTGCTTCGCATCTAAAAGGGGCTTAAGACGGCGGAGCTGGACGATTCCGATATCTGCTTCCCGGTCGTTACTGGGCTTTAGCTAGGTGATGCCCTAGGTTGTTCACATACTGATTCTCGGAGCACGGAGGTTCGAGTTAATCCATCACATTGCATCACAGACGCGACACGGCTGTCCCAACTTCAGAGACAGAAGCTCGCGCTGAAACCAAGTGTTCACAACTTTCGTACATCTACGGGCAATTGATCGTTGGCGTATGCCTTCTATCGCTTCGGGGTCTTCTCGCAGCCGCCAAAGCCTTTCCCGTTCCCTATACTTATTTCTCGTTGTGTACGCGTACTACAGTTCTTATATATGGGCTCACTGCCGTCGCCTCGCAGCCTTATTGAGATACCCGTTTCCTTTTCCAATCATAGTGGATCAGTTGTGAGTAGTGGTATTCACCCAATTTACGTGGCACTTACACACGTTCAGGATGATGGCGTAGTTTTATCGTGGTCATCCCTTTTACCTTGTGCAGTATAGCGCGGGGTTAGAGTATACCCGAAATACAGTCAACTAATACGTGTGTTCATTCTGCGATGACATATCTAACTATTAACACTTGCTTCGACGGTGCTTCGCGTTACGCTGTGGTGAAGTCTTCACGCCGTCCAAATTTGAGGGTGTTATTTACCATCTCAGGACTCGAACAACGGTTATGGGCCGTCCGATGGGCCCGCGACGCAGCAGAAATATTTGGTCTTTCAGTTCCGACGTGCGAGCGGCCCGCAATGTGAGAGAGCACGTTCCGAAGGACCTAATCAAGTTCATCTGTCTATCTATTCATCCATCCCTTAAACTCGAACTTTAGCGGCATCGCTGTTAAAGAAAACGTACAGTTGCGCTGCAATGGGTGCGAGAACGAGAGAAAAAAAGTTGTGCCGGAGTTGCATGTAGGGAAGGGTGTTTCAGCTCTACTATAACGTGAAAACTTGGCAGGGGCGAAGTACGCAATGCGCGCCGGTGTTTCCCAAAGCAGAATCTTTGCTCTTTAACGTGAACGGTATGCAGTACACGACACCTGAAACGGACTTCGTGAAAATATTAGCTTGCTTCTTCGCGCACTTCACCGTGACCTTCCTGTTCAATAATGAACATATCTGCAACAGCTTGCAAGGTGCAAAAAACATGACGCACACCGAATCTATACTGGCCGCCTTTTTTTTTTCTAACATTGTGGGAGACTCTGTGCCGATAGATAGTAATGTGAATTGGCATGCGGCCCCCTTTTTCTCACCTTGGGGGTGCCATTCTTGTCAGACAGTAGACACTAGCTGTAGTGGAACTGTTGGGAAACTAACTGTAGGGACACTCAGACGATCAACCTGCGCCTTGAAGCTCTGCTGTATGGGGAGGACATGACTTATCGAAGTCTGCTGAACAGGCTGACAACACAATCCCCCTCTTAATCATCTTTGAGTGCTCATTCAAAGTTGATTAACAGGTGGATTGTGTTGTCACACTCCCTTTGAAAGTGCTCACTCAAACTTTGGGCACGTGCAAAATGCGTTTGAAACGAATTGCCTATGGAGTACCGCAAGAACACAGCATTTTAGGACTCATTGTTTTTCTTTCCTCTAATACGTAAATTATCTTATAGAATTAAACGCCACTTGTCAGTTTATCATTTACGCCGATGATTGTATACGGTGTTTTTGAAAGGCAAAGATGTTGTGTAGCATCCAAGCTGAAGCAGTCGCGTTTTTGCTGGAAGCTGAGTGAATGATGCTATGCGAACGACTGCCTTGTATTGAATGAAGCTTAAGCTGTGTTGTATACCGACCGGTAGCTAACACACGAGAACCTTGTGCTATAGATCCGTGCGGTGTTCGCATTAAAAATATGCCTTAAAATACTTCAAATACGTAAAACAATATACGTTAAAATAGGGTATGGTGACTGCTCCACACTCACCGTAATGGCAACAGGCGGCGCTGACTGAAGCTCCCCCGTTTCAAATGTACATACGAGTACACTGTTAAAGGGAACACTTGAGCGCATGCATGTTCGGATTTCGCTCTCTTGCAAAAACATAGTGGCTTAGGTTTGCGTTTGATGACCGCTGATTTGACTTCTTTCTGACTTGCTTTAACAGACTATACTGCCGTGTATGAGCATTGCTTACATATGCACTTGCTGTTAGAGGGCCGGTAGTATCAACGGTGCTCATTGTAGCCATTTAACAGTGCACGGTACTATACATGCGTGTGTGATGACCGCCTCCGTAGCTCAGTGTAGAGAATCGAACGCATTATTTGAAGGTCGCAGGTTCGGTCTCTGCCGGTGGCAAGGGATCTTTTCTTCTGCTTTTCTTTTCTTCCGCTTTTCTTTCTTCACATTTACAATTCTAATAACATTCCCTACACTTTCCTTGGCATCATTGTCAACCTCGCACTTGTTGGTCTTGTTGAATGCTTACCTACTGCCATCAAGATTTCAACATACGCAGACGACATGTCACGCGTCCTCAGATACGTGCACGATTTCAGAAAGCAGCAACTTTGGCAGCGAGCTACTTGGGTAGACAAGGTCTCGTATATCACCAGAGAAACGTGCACTAGTGGCATTCACTCGCAAACCAATGACACCTTATGTCACCTCAATCAACGGGCGGCCCATCAGTTATGCCAGAACTCACAGGTTTCTTGGCGTATTTATAGACAGGGACCTCTGTTGGAGCCAGCACGTGGCCTACATGAAGAAACTCCTGATAGCAGTTTGTCAGCTGTTGAGTTTTTTTTGGCAGGAAAGAGGTGGGGAATGTCAGTAGAGGCAATGCTGTAATTCTACAGCGTGCTATTTCTCGGTTTTCCGAGATACTGCTTTCTAGTGCTCAGCCGCTGGAAGCCACTTGCAAAGAAAATGTTAAACTTCTGCAGGCAGTACAAGCGCAAGCGCTAAGGATGTACCTTCGTTTGCCCAGATGTACGTCAACAGATGCAACTAATGCGATTGCTCATGACCATCCAACCCAAACGTAGATTACGGTGGAAGTCCTAAGAACGCATGTCAAACATTTTGCACGTGCTTCTTGTCATCATCTCGCCACACTGCTTTCAGGCAGGGCTCAAGCATCGTTCTCTAAAGCTGTTGTGAAGTACACCGACAAACTTCCATCGGGCTTCACCACTGCCTCTAAACAATCGGTGTCCCCCTTGGTGCCTCATTCGGCCCGCGGTACGTCTCAGTGTGACAGGAATCCGAAAAAAGAAAAATCTGAGATGTCCTCGCCTGTGCTGAAGCAACTGCCTGCTTCTCTTGCACTAGAGGTATGAGGACATCGTATACATATATATATATATATACCTATGGTTCAGCAAACCTTCAGTGTTCGTCCGGTGCAATATTTGTCTCAGCAAGAGCTATTACCATACGCTTTAGGACTGACCATCCCACGACGTCAACAGCTGCGGAACTAGCCGCTTTGCGCGCTGTACTTTGTTTCGCACTCGGGAACCACCTCAATAATCGTCGACCTTCAGTGACTCCAAGGCAGCCCTATCTCACGGGCCATGTGGGCAGCTTGTGTTTGAAATTCGATGTCTTCTCCATATGAAGCTGTTGAAGGAACACAGCAAGATACCATACTACTTTTCAACGTCTGACGCTGCCAGCAGTCTTGGAAGGCTTGCACAGGAGATCACGCCATCACTATGGTACCCACCAAGCAGCCTGAACAACCGGAGCAGTGTGGCATCGCTACGCCGGAGCGATGCCACCCTGCTTTATCGTATGTGGTTAGATGTGCCATTCACCAAATCTTACTCCTTTCACATTGGGATGGCCGACAACGCTCTCTGCAATGCATGTCGTTGCGAGGAGATGCTAAGCCACATCCCGCGTGAGTGCCCAGTATATGATGTGCAGAGGCAGTCACTGGCGTCTCTTCTAGAGCTCCGTGACAACAAACGAATGTCGGTTAAATATATTCTTCAGAGGACATCGCAGGTGAAGACGACCAAAGAACTCCTGAAGTTTCTTAGAAAAAACTAATTTGAACAAGCGGCTGTGGCAGCGGTGTCTCGTGCCACGCGAGCGTGGTAAAGATGTAACTGACTGCATGTTTGGGTGTGTGCTGTATCTTTATCTTTCTTTCCACTCTTTTCTCCACCTCTTTCAATCTCCCCCTTCCCGTTCCCCTGGGCAGGGTGTACACCAACCGGCTTTCCTGGTCTCGTTAACCTCCCTGCCTTTCCTTCTCCACCATCTCTTCTATATAGTGTCTTTTATTTCTCGTTAATCTTGTCTGTCGGTATGTGACATATCGGCACGATTAAGTTCGATCCACAGGCTGCCTGATGCTTTTCCTAAGGCGCCTCGTTCCCGGAGCTGTGGCTCTCAAAATGTCTCAATGAATGGCAGCCGGGACACGCATTCAGCGCGCGCGTCGTGTCCTCTTGGAACAAGGAACCGGATGGTCGAGCTATCGACTCCCGGCAATATCCGTTGCCCCAGTGGCCTAGCTAGCTCACGGAGCGGCGAAAGAGCGCAGGTGCTGCGACACCGGCCCGGTCGAAGTCGCACGACGGCGACCGCTTCGAGCGTGATGGTTGGCGCGCACGGATCGCGTGTCTCACTTCGACGAACAACGCGCGTCCTGCCGACGTGGGTCACAAAGGCCCACCTCCGGGCCGGCCTGTGCTCGCTCTGAATAGCGGGTCACAACGCGGGTCGCGCCTATGCTGCTGCGGGATCCCATGTATTGATCCCTTCCCCCTCTTGCATTTCTTTCTGTTTTGTTGGAACACGCTAATCAGCTTTGCGCTATACAATGCCGCCGGCCTGCTCAGATGCTCGGTGAGCAATGACGACCGAACTGTCACGCACGCATATACATCACACAAGCGGAAGCGATCGGGCCGTGTCCTTTCACAATGTGGGCACCAGCACACTAGGTCTCTCTTCACATCATGGAGGAAAGAAAAAGAAAAAAAGAAACACAGCATATCCACGGAGTGAATGATGATGAGTGGGGCGAAGCGTTCGTCAGTCCGTCCGTGCTTCCGTCCGTCCGCGCGACCATCCGTGCGTCCGTCTATCTGTCCGTGCGTCCGTCCGTGGGTCCGTCCATCCGTCGGTCCGTCCGTTCGTGCGTCCATCCGTCCGTAGGTCCTGGCGCCCGTTCATCTGTCCGTCCGTCTTCTAGTCGCTCTGTCCGTTCGTCCGTGCGTCCATCTAGTGAACACTCCAAGTACCGCCATCTCGTATCTCGTATCCCCTGTGGCACATACCCGCTCCGCGCGTCCGCCCATTCATCCATCTGTCCGTTCGTCTGCTAGTCTGTCTGTCTGTCCGTCCGTCCGTGCGCCCGTCTAGTGAACACTCCAAGTACCGCCATCTCCCATCTCGCATTGCGGTGGATACGTACGACAACGACGGAGGATGGACAGACCGACACTTTAAGGAGCTTCTCCCCTTAAAAAAAAGGAGCATGACGTCACGGAGCCGGCATTGGGAAGCCAAGCCGTTAAGCCACCAGTGTCGGCCCAATGCATGACTTATTGCGCAAGATCACGCCAGACTTGCCGATACTTCGCAGTACACTGTATATAGTGAACTAGAATGTATTCTAGTTCACTATAATACTGTACTTAGGAGCATGGCGCCCGGTGGCTTTTAATCGAAACGCGCTTGTTCGGCGCAGACCGGAAAAAACTGGACACCACCGAGATTTCGAGTACTACTCAGACGTTTTGATCACGTATTGGGCCGTCATGGTGGGCTTCATCTTTGGCTTCACTCGTGTGACGTAGTGATGCCTCCTTTCTTTTTTTCCTTCCTCTATGCTTCACATAAGGGCGTTTAGAGCCTGAAATTCCTAAATGAGAGCGACGAAAGAACAGCTACGGTATGCGACGGCCAGCGTGTGAGTGAATTCTGGCTTGCGTGTATACGTATACCCTCAAGATAGCGGGAAAGTCATCACGTGCGGACAGTGCGTGGCGTTAGCATTTTTTAAGATTCGAATTTCGCTCGCGTACGCGTCCGGATGTGCCACCATCTTGTATTGACGTGCTACCAGCATGACAGCTTCGATATCAGCGTTATTATTTTTTTTCACATTTCCTCCGAAACTCGTAGCCGAATCCGAAACGCATTCGTGTTGTTTTTTTTGTTTTTTTGTCATTGTCAGACCGCTTTCACATAGGTGTCGGCTAAAGTTAACGCTAAAAGTAAGTTTATCCTGTAAAAGCTTTCGTGTTCGTTACAAAGAAAAAAAAGATAGAGAAAAAAAATCACGAAGTGTTCTATGCTTTTGATATGTCAGGTGTATATTTTTAATATTGGCTCGAACCAACTCTGATTGATTGTTCAAAATCAGATAATTTATATAAAAATATTTCTAGAGTGCGCAAGGGGATAATTTGTCGTTCTGTTTCTTATCAGAATTTTTTTATCAGAATTATCAGATTTCTATCAAAATTATTTTTGAAAATCATAGATGGTGGTCGAAACGTCGTGTTGGCGCCGATGGTCACTTTTCGGGTTTGATGAGGCATCGACATGACTTTTGTCTCAATACGTGCAAACGGGCAATCGCCGATGATGCCCCGGCAACTTTTAAAGTTTTTACATATGAAGACTGCTTCCCTCGAACAATGCCAGGTTCAACTGTGTTTATTGTTGAAACTCGACCTGGCCTCGCATACTCGGGCTAAAGAAAAGCGAGGGGGTGGGATGTCGTGTTTTTTCTCTTTCTCGTGTCGTTGATATGCTGTGGAAGTCATGTACGTACATACATGTGTCGCAGCAAAACGTGCTAAAATGTTGCGGAAATGACATTGACGTGCCGCCGTTGTCGTCGTTGGGAATTTCCGGGAGTTTCGGGACTAAGACATTCACACACTGAGCAGACCAGGCAAGGGCTTCCTTCCCGTTATCTTTATTTCTCGAGGCAGCCCTCTCGCGCGCGACCTATAGGCGGCGTTTTTTGTTCTCGCCAAGGCCGTACCGAGAGGCCTATTACTGGAAACAGACATCTTTAGTTCCACGTATTTATTAACTAATTTTATTTATTTGCTTTATTTATTTTTAAAATGGTGCGGGCACGAAATGCACGCATGGTAAGTATAATACACAATATAACAATATTTACAAGAAGTAACCTTTTCACCCAGTTTGTTAGGTCGCAAGATTAAATTGACCAGCTTATTTATAACGCAACACACATTACTCAAAAACGAGCTCGCTATTCCTATCGCACGGGTGGCAAGTTTCTAGCTCTTATACAAGGGCGATGGTCGTGAAATTTCTGGGAAACTCGTCGCGTAATCCAAGCACACTGCAGATTGGGCCACACGTGTGCGTCTATGAATATGAAGTTGCGGTGTAACTTGCATACGGATGAGGGGCGTAGCCAGAAATTTTGTTCGAGGAAAGGGGGGGGGGGGACTGTTCAACTGTACTTCATATATATTCGTGCGTGCGTTTTATGCCTGCGTGTATACATATACAAGAAAAATCGAAAAAAATTCAGAGATGTGGATGAACCCCTCCCCCTCCCTTGGCTACGCCCATGATTCGGACAGCGCGTCTTTCGTATAGTTTACGACGTATCATTCGCTCATACCCTGCGATAAGAACGGGTATATGTGCGTTACTTTGCGGTGACGCTCGTGCCTGGCTTCCAAAATACGGAGTTTTAGCATAACGTTTGCAGGAGCTGCGGGCGTTGCGGGCATAGCGGGCGCCATACGAGCTTTAGAATATCGTTTGTGCCCCGCAGCGGTGGTTTAGTGGTACTCGGCTGCTGACCCGCATGTCGCGGGATCGAACCCGGCTGCGGCGGCTGCATTTCCGATGGAGGCGGAAATGTTGTAGACCCGTGTGCTCAGATTTGGGCGCACGCTAAAGAACCCCAGGTGGGGGAAATTCTCGGAGCCCTCCACTACGGCGTCTTTCATAACCATATGGTGGTTTTGGGACGTTAAACACCACATATCAATCAATGAAGAATAACGTTTGCCCCCCCCCCCTCCCCAAGGGAAAAGTTTGGGGACTTTTGACCCCGACCGCAAACCCAAATGCACGGAAGCTACTCGCAGCACTTTGCGGGCCACGATCGCCGCACGCGGACGGCGACTCGCGCTACGACGCGTGCGCAGTTGCAGTGACCACGCTGCAAGGGCTCGCGGTGCGCTATTCTAAAACTCCCTAATGACTGGCGTCAATATGCGAAACAACGAGTAAACGAAGAAGACATTACCGCCCACAAGCTCCAGTTTTTCTGCTTAAATAAAACTAAGCGAATTGACTGGGAACCATATGAAAGCTTGTGGTAGTTCGATTTGAAGGCGCCTTTCTCTATGTGCACGGTGCCATTTGAGCTGGCTGCAGCACCACGATTGACTGGCTCTTGAGAATGTTATTTAAGTGTGAAAATGTAGATGCGGTCAATGACCAAGTCAAGTTGAAAAAAAAAAGAGAAAAACACGTTTCCGGACCTATACGGGTTCCTTGTTCACAACCCGCATGGGTCCCAAAATGTCTCGTGTGTGTGTGTTTTTTTTTCACCTTGACTTGTTCAGTGACCGCATGTACATCCTCATTGCGGTACCTGACCAGACGAAGTTTCGTCGAACTCTTCACTGTAACCTCTAAGTGTATTTTTGTTCGTGCCCACTGAATAAGGCACAGTTATTACATTTTCCCACTCTTTGTCTCGCAGAGGTGCGCGTAGACCGACGTGCCTACCCGCGGCGTGCAAGGACTGCAGCCCATCCCGACGGCCCGCGGCACAGAAACTTCGCCGGCGGATGCTGCCTCGACTGTTTCGGTAAGAATGTGGTCGCGCGCACTGCTCCTCTCTGCGGCGCGCGTTGTTCTTTGTCCCCGAGAAGCAGCTGCATTCGTATATGAGTAGAGTTGCACGAGGTAAGCAAGGTTCGCTTCGCCGTACTCTCCGTAATTAATCTGCCGTCTGTGTCTCTCGTTGGAGAGGAAGGGAGCGGTCGGTCGCCAGCGTGCGCATCGCGAGTGTCTGTTTTCTCAGCTTTCGCGGATGCACGGTGCTGTTTTTTCTTTCTTTCTTTTTAGTGCGTACGTGCTGTGTCGGCGCTTTTCTTTCAAGGAATGCGCCTACGTAGCGCGCAGGCAGCAGAGCTAGCTGGCATCTCCTCGCCTATAGCGCTAAATCTAAATGTTGTGGGAACCGGGGTTGCCAGTGCCCTGGGACCTGGACATATACGCGCAATCATATGGTCGTGTGGTACGGAACCGAACTCACTCGCCCAATCAAGTTTTTTTTCCCCCTTCTTTCCTTCCTTGGGTACGTCGGCGGCGGTGTCGTACAGTTGGCTACAGCCAGACGTGGTGGTCAGAGCCATAAGTAGGAAAAAAAATATTGGAGCTCACTCAAGCTCACTCAAAAAATATATTTGTTCTATAAGGGATCACTCGGACTCGTATTCGCCAAAATGTTTTCCAACCAAACTCACTTTCATACTTTGTAAAGTTTTTAAATGCGGAGCATTTTTAAGTCGCGGGAGGTCGCGGATCCGGCGTCGGCGGCGGCGCCGTCCACACCCCCACTGCGCATGCTCGCGTCTCGTGCCAACTGTCGCTACCCTCTCGCCTCGCAAGGCCGACGCGGACAGCGTCTGCTGGTAAAAACGGACTGCTCGCGCTGCACAACCGTTCACTGGCCATCGGAATTCCGTCACGGGCGTCCTTACTTGGCTTTCGCTTGACTTGACGCTTTGCTTGACTCGAGTAGACGCGATGGAAGCAAAGTACCTTCAGCCAGTAATTTGACTCGACCCAACATCAGCGTCCCACCACTCGTTGAATGCAACGCTTCTCCTTCATTCAATACATAATAATAATAATAAATACGAAATAACAACTAAGCATTCCCAGAGCATAGCCAATTACGAAACATTCACGCGATACCCCCACCACTCTGCGACGCATTTACTCGAGTTCTACCCCGTGGGAAGATGCAGTAGCTTTTTTCTCAGCCACATTTGCGCGAATTTAAACTCGCCCTTACTTTATACAGCCGGATTCACTCAGACTCACGGCTTGGCCTGAGGCTGTGTGGGCCTGAGTGAGTCGACTAATAAGTCTGTTATTTTAAAGCTATAGCTTTTTCGGTCATGGGGTCAGTGCCATTTAACGCCAATATCTCGTATAAATGTTGCTCTATACTATACGCCTTTTGATCTTGTATGGCTTCAAATACGACTTATCAATGGCTTCAATCTAGTAAGGACATTATCGTTATATGCAACCCGCACGATATATTTTAACCAAGAACTTGAGAGCTTTTGCGGGTAGGTCATGATACCCCCCTAACTCACGCCTCTGATCAATAAATATTGAGGGGGCGTGCGAACTTCAGTGCGTTGAGATGTGTGTGAATAGACGTGAGTATACAAACTTAACCCGACACAAGGCTGATAGTAATGCTGAAAATTAGTAAATAGGACCATATAGGTCGGCAATAAAAGGTGGAGCTCACCCGGACTCAATAAAGAAATATATTTTGCTTGCGCTATAGGGCTCATTCGGACTCAGATTCACCGGTGTTTGGGCTCAAGCGAACTCAATCGGGCTCACGGTCTGATCTGAGTCAGAGCGAGGCCGAGTGAGTTGACCGATGAGTGAGTTTGCCGACCTATATGGCCACCAGAGATATATGCTGTCTTTGTCAGTAGTAGTCAGCCGGTGCGTGTCTTTGTCAGTAGTAGTCAGCCGGTGCGTGAGACGACGGACATTACTTCGCCCAATCATGAAACGTTCTCTACGTGTACTATACTATTTTGTATATTCATTGAACGTCGTTGACAACGCGCGGCTCCCTATAGCTTCCTCAGTAGTGCACCGCGCCCATACTCTTTAGTCGACTGCTGTGCAAGCCGGCAGTCACCCGGCTGTGTAGGAGCAGCTCGATTTCGTGGTAGTAAGTCGAACCTTGATGTGAGCTGCCTTGACGCCTCGACATTAGCCTCTCCTCTTAGAGCAGGACTCTCTGGTTATTTCTTTTTCCTTACCCCCTCCCTCCCCCTTTCTTTCTTTCTTTCTCTAGACATTCGTGTTCTATTGATCGGGGCCGCCTTCTTGAAAACAACAAAAGAAATAAGCTAGGCGCAGCGGCCACGCAGTTCGCTTAACTTGGCGAAAGTGTTTTGCGCATTCAAGTATTCAGTGCAACGTTTACTCTTTGACCTGGACCAGTAATAGCACGTAGGGTCACCAGGCAGCTACGATGACTCCTCATTAGATCGCGCCTCTCTGGTCGCTCCTTCGCGGTTGTTCTTGTATACGCGCGGACAAAATACAAACGTTGCCTGCATTTCTTTCCTTCCGCTTCGGCTCGAACGGACGCATTAGGGCAAGATCCTTTTTTTATTTATTTTCGAGCTGAGCGCTTATGTCCGAGGTTTGCCGTGGCTCGCAGATAGAAAATTGTGTCGCCATCGTGAAGCGATATACGCGCTCATTCACCGCCGAAGGACTCAGAATCAGCATAATTAATTTATTGTAACCTTTATGATTCATTGGTCATACAATTCTTATGTGATCACTGTTAGTTATAAATTATTCGTATCTTGGCCAGTCCCCCAGAGTGAGTGTGAGTCATACACGGAAGCTATCATCATTATCATCATCATCATCATCTACATCGTTCAGTGCAGATGGTTAACATTGGAAGCTGGAATGTTCCCAGGAGCTCTGCTGTGAGCTACGTAGCCGTGCACGGCAAAATGCACAATCTTTGAAAAAAACAAAAACAAAATGGAGCGACCCTCACTTCATTAAGGGAGAAATAGTGATGTCCCCAATGTTCGTCTTTAAATAGAGAAACTTTCCTCCCTTTTGTCACGAAGAAACAGTTCAAATTCACGATGGCTGACCGCGGGTTAGTGAAGCGACTAGGCTTAAAGAGTGCATGGATTCTCGACTGATGAGACGTACACGATAATCTCTCTCTCTCTCTCTCTCTCACACACACGCACGCACGCACGCATATACACACACACACACACACAAAAAAAAAACTGGTCCCGCCGAGCTTCATATCGAACAACATGACATGAAAATGAAGCAGAAAAATCTGTGGTTATGAATACTTCGCGAAACAGAACGACGAAACTCGTATGTTTCGCTCGGCCAGCGAGACGACGTTCACTTTGAAAGAGACGGATACTACGTAGTTTTCACCCGCGGAGACTGCATGCTATATAGGCTTGCTGTATTTATTTCTAAAAGATTCGCTCAGTGTAGCAACGTTATCCACGCGTTTACGGGACAATAGGCCACGAGATGAGCCTTGTTGTGGTCTGGGTCCTGTGGGTCTCGTCGTTGGTAGCTGGCTCCCATCGGACTCGTCCCTTATAGCGAGAAGCAATGCTTATATGGGAAAACAGAGAACAGACGTTTATTTACATTAGAGAGAGGTCAATAAGAAAGTTTAGATATATAGTGGCGTTCTTCGTACATGGCGAGTTCTCCACTCGAAAAAGCACCGAATGAGCCGTGGGGGCTCATTATAAAGGGTCTGTCCTCCCCAGATCCCTAGATCGGGGACCGCGTACAGATGGCACCGTCCAATCACGGACCACACATTACCCGCGAGGGTGACGAGCACGCACGGTCCACGCGAACGTTCAAAACTGAAGCGTGGTCACCGCACGGCCATGTGGCACGAACGCGGCTCCCCCCCCGTCAAGGTGTGTCGCTGGGCGAGGGGTCTGGAGTTGATGACTGCATCCATCGAAAGGGCCGCCGTAAACAAGCTTCAAAGGGTGCCGAACGACTCGTTCAATTAGCGGGACGATTCCCGGCCGCCGCCGCCGCCGTCATCTTCCAAAGAAGAAGCTGCACCGGTGGTCTCCCGAACTGCTCACGGCGCCGCGGCGGCAGGACGCCGCACCCTCCGGCCAGGTGGGAACAATACATGGCGGACACCGGCCGCCCACCCGTTTGGCGACTCAAAAGGAACATCAAAAGGAACGCCGATCCATTGTCAGACCTGGCGCCGGTCCTAACAGCCTCTCCGCCGGGGAAAGAAGATCCCGAGGTGCAGTGGCCAGCAGGTACTGTGCAGCGGGATCTGTATTGCAGCTTGTCGGCTCTTCCTCTATTATTTTTGTCCCGAACACTGGATCCGATGATCATTGACCAAGAGGGCGTTGCTCGCAGGGATGAGGTGACCCCTCTCCACCATATCTTCCGCCCACCACCAATGAGGAACTGCGGAAACTGCGCCGAAAGCACACCCACACACGAGCAAGCACACGGCAATTCCCTACTCAGAATCACCAGACTTAGATTCACCTGTGGAAGTCATTTCCTTCTACCTCAACTTTATTCCTGTGGCCCCCGCCGAGTCGCAACACCACATCAGCCACTTTGAAGATATTAAACAAAACACTTGACACATGTTTGGATAAATACAGAAAACTAGTGGGCCTCAAATCGAGGATAGAAAGCAGAAAATCGTTTTGAAGCCCTCGGGGTACTAGGGACAACGACTCAGACCATCTGCGTTGCTGTTGAGTTTACCCTTCTTGTAATGGATATCAAAGGTGTATTGTTGAAGAGCTAAGCTCCAGCGCAAAAGACGGCCGTTTTTCGATGACATGGACTGTAGCCATGTGAGGGGACAGTGGTCAGTCTCTATTGTGAACCTAGAACCGGCGATGTAGCAAGCTAGCTTCTGCACAGCCCAAACAACGCAGGCACATTCCTTTTCTGAGGCACTGTATGCTTCCTCACGAACAGAAAGCTTTCTACTGGCATACAGTACAGGGTGTTCCTGGTCGTTCTCTCCCCTCTGACAAAGCACGACACCCATACCCCGGTCGCTGGCGTCACACTGAAGAATGAACGGCTTAGAGTAGTCAGGCGCGCTCAACACTGGCTGACTTTTTAGTGCCTTCTTTAGCGTAGAAAATGCATGTTCCTTGGCCCCATCCCATTTTACGGTCTGGGGTTCAGTCTTTCTAAGAGCGTCTGTCAAGGAACTTGCAATGTCAGAGTAACGCGGGATATACCTTTGATAATAACCGGCCAATCCAAGAAACGACCGAATGTCTTTCTTGGTTCGTGGTTGGGGAAAGTTGTCTATTGCGGCCAGCTTTACTTCTGACGGCCGGCGGTAGCCTTGGCCTATTACATGCCCTAGATAAGCTACCTCAGCGCGCCCCAATTGGCATTTCGCAACCTTCACTGTTAAGCCGGCCTCACGCAGACGACATAGCACAGCTCGCAAGTGTTTCATGTGGTCTATCCAGGAAGAAGAAAAAATAGCAATATCATCTAGGTACGGGAGGGCAAAGTCCTCCATACCCTGTAACACTTTGTCCATTAGGCCAGAAAAGCAATAAGGGGCATTCTTTAATCCAAAACTAAGGACCTTCGGCCGAAATGTTCCCATCGGGGAAATAAACGCCGCAAGCCTACTAGCCCTTTCAGTTAGAGGCACCTGCCAGTATCCCCTGACTAAATCCAAAGTCGAGATGAAATTGGCACTGCTGACTTGCTCAAGCCTTTCCTCAATATGCGGAATTGGATAAGTTTGGTCCTTTGTAATCGAGTTGAGCCTCCGATAGTCAATACACGGTCGCGGCTCTTTCCCTGGGACCTCAACCAAGATCAGAGGCGAGGTGTAATCACTCTCTCCTGGCTCGATCACTCCTAGCTCGAGCATTCGGTTTATCTCCGCGGCCATTATTTCCCGTTGCCTCGGGGAAACGCGGTAAGCTTTAGAACGAATTGGTTCCGAAGATGTCAGCTCAATATCATGAACTAGGGCTTTGGTTCTGCCAGGAGTGTCTGAAAATGTTTCTTTAAAGTCAAACAATAGTTCCTTCAGTTCCGCTTTCTGATCTGGCTCCAACTCCGCCTGCTCTACCAGGTTACTAATAGTCTCGCCAATGTCTTTGTTTTCTGTTGTTAACTCCGGGAAATCAATAGGCATTTCTTCCGGTTGATTGAGCGACATGTTTACAACGGCATGCCTCTGCTGGTACGGTTTGAGCAGATTAGTGTGGTACACCTGTTGCGTTTTACGCCTTCCCAGTCCAGTAACCAAGTAATTTGTGTCTGACAATTTCTGAACTACCTCAACAGGTCCCTCCCACTGGACCTGAAGTTTATTCTTCAGTGAGGGTTTCAGTATCATCACTTTTTCCCCTACTCGAAAGCTTCGCGTCCGGGCTGTCTTGTCATAATAGCGCTTAGCGTTGTTTTGAGCTCTGCGCATTTCCTGCTCCGCTAGTTCTTGAGCTGCGTGAAGTCGGTCTAACAGCTCAAGCACGTATGCTACTACCGAAGGGTCGTCCGCCCGGCCCTCCCAAGATTCTCGAACAATGCGAAGTGGGGAGCGAAGAGCACGTCCGTAAACAAGCTCCGCAGGCGAAAACCCTGTTGATTCGTGAGGAGCGATCCGAAGCGCGAACATAGCTGCGGGCAAGCAAGCCTCCCAATCCTCTTTTTGCTCATAACAAAGGGCGCGTAGCAGCCGTTTCATGACTGAATGTACCTTTTCTACAGCATTTGACTGAGGGTGGTACACTGAACTGTGGATGATTTTAACGCCACACTTTTCTAGAAATGTCGAGGTTAGTGCACTTGTAAAAACAGATCCCTGGTCGGACTGAATTTCTGCGGGGAAGCCTACACGTGCAAAGATAGATAAAAGCGCTTTAACTACCTCCTCCGAGCTGAGCTCCTTTAACGGTACTGCTTCCGGGAATTTCGTGGCCGGGCAGAGCACTGTGAGTATGTGCCGGTACCCGGACTGCGTTACAGGAAGTGGACCCACTGTGTCTATAACTAGCCTGCGAAACGGTTCTGTGATAATGGGGACCAGCTTCATAGGTGCTTTAGCCTTATCCCCTGGCTTGCCAACGCGTTGGCACGTGTCGCAGCTTCTTACAAATGCCTCCACCTCCCGAAAGCAGCCGGGCCAGTAAAACTCCCGTAACAAACATTCTTTTGTTTTTTTGATGCCGAGATGCCCTGACCACAAACCTCCGTGGACCAGGTGCAGCAGCTCCTCGCGGAAAGGATACGGTACGACTAGCTGATTAAACCGAACTCCTTTTCGACTTGTGTACTTTCTGTACAAGACGCCCCCCTTCTTGGTGAACTGAATGTTTTGCTTAGCCACCCCTTCCTTCGCGTCTGGCGTTAAGTTACGGAGAGTGGAGTCATTTTCCTGTTCCACTATCAGTTCTGTAGGACTTACATTTAACAGCTTTATAGTGCATTCTACTTCTCGAGATGCCTCGGATTCATCCGGTTTCTTACATCTTTCTTTAGATATTGTGTTTTGAGGCTCCATTATAGGGCGGTCCAGTTTCGTGCCAGGTAAAGAAGGCTCTGCCGCTGAAGCTGTTTCGTCTGCCACCGGATCTTTACAAACTGTCTGAGCGGCGAGCTCCCTTGCTTTGGATCGAGTTAAGGCCTGTACGATACCCTCACTGAACCCAATTCCTTTTTGTCGCAGCAAGTACTCTGATTTATTTGAGAACAAATACGGGTATTGCACTGGGAGATGTGCCGAAACGGCAGCTTCAGTGTCTAGAACACCGAAAGGGCCTTCGATGCGGACTCTTGCTACTGGGAGACAGGCACTGTTTGTCTCTACTGCTTGTCTTATCCACGCGCATTCTCCTGTAAACTGACTCTCCTCGACATAGGACGGGTGCACTACATCCATAGTGGCGGCCGAATCGCGGAGCACGCGGCACGGTTGGCCATTCACGACTAGGTCTCGGATGTATGGTTCTAGCAATTTCATGTTTTCGTCATTACTACAGAGTGACATTAACACAACTTTCGGGTTCTTACAACCCAAAGAAATATGCCCCGTCTGTTGGCAGTTATAGCAAACTATCGGCTTCTTGGCCTCGAACGCCTTTTTCTGTTGCCCTTCCGCCCTTTTCTCGGGTGCTTCTTCCTTTCTCTTGTTTTTCTCATCACCGCTTCCTTTGGAGTCTAAACCCTCCTTCGGCATATACCGACCCGACTTTGTCCATCGCGGAGGCTTGTCGGCCCGATATTTACTAATCTCCCTCCTAGGGACATCCTTGCCTTCGAGGGCACGGCGATTTACGTACTCCTCTGCGAGCTCTGCCGCTCTCGTGATAGTATCTACTCCTTGTCTATCCTGAACCCAGTACCTAATGTTTTCAGGTAGACGCCGAAAGAATTGTTCCAACGCAAAACACTGCAGAGTCTTTTCCGCGTCGCCAAGCGCACCCTCCTCTCTAAGCCATTCCTCCAGATTTACCTTTAAGGTGTACGCAAACTCTGGGTATGACTCGTCTTTGGCTTTCTCGATCTCACGAAATTTTCGCCTGAACGCCTCCGCTGACAGTCTGTACTTTTTGAGCAGACTCGCTTTGACTCTGTCATAGTCGTCTGCGTCTTCTTTACCCATACGGGCTATAATGTCAGCTACTTCACACGGCAGCAGCGTAAGCAAGCGCTGGGGCCACGTGTTTTTAGCAAAATTTTCCCTCTCGCACGTGCGCTCAAAGTGCACCAGAAAAAGACCCATGTCCCCTCCTACCGCGTAGGATGGCATCAAATCTGTCATTCGGCGCTCTCTTTCTCGTGCCACTGCGCTAGCTCCGTTCATTGATTGAGCCTTTGCTAGTTCAATTTCTAGGCGTTTCATTTCCATACGATCGATACGTTCTCTTTCCTCTTTCTCCTCACGACGTCTCTGTTCCTCTTTTTCCTCCCGGAGCCTCTGCTCCTCTTTTTCCTCACGGAGCCTCTGCTCCTCTTTCCTTTGCGTAATAGCCTCCAAGCATTCGCTCAGCTCATCGTCATCTGCCCCGATCTTCTCGATGGCGTCAATGATCTCCTGCTTTCTTTTCGTCTCGGCAATTACCTGGCCCAGCTCTCGGGCCAACTCTAACAACTCTGGCTTTTTTAGTCCCTTCAAATTCATGGCGGTCCTTGGTGCTGCTAACTCTTTTAACTAAACAACTTTGACGTACTATCAATACTTCCGTCAACCGTTACCAAATCACTGCTTTGTTTACAATCCTACGCAAAGCCTGGTGATATCTCAGCAAAGAAAAGCAGTGCACTCACCCTATGCAGTCATGAATTCGGACGCGTTCCTTCCCGTGTTGTCAGAGATGCCACGAAGCAGTTTTGTCCGACTCTAGGTCCTCCAGACAGCAGGTCTCAGCATTGCCTCCTGGTCGATGAGCTCGATCCCACCGCTGCCATCCAGTTGTTGTGGTCTGGGTCCTGTGGGTCTCGTCGTTGGTAGCTGGCTCCCATCGGACTCGTCCCTTATAGCGAGAAGCAATGCTTATATGGGAAAACAGAGAACAGACGTTTATTTACATTAGAGAGAGGTCAATAAGAAAGTTTAGATATATAGTGGCGTTCTTCGTACATGGCGAGTTCTCCACTCGAAAAAGCACCGAATGAGCCGTGGGGGCTCATTATAAAGGGTCTGTCCTCCCCAGATCCCTAGATCGGGGACCGCGTACAGATGGCACCGTCCAATCACGGACCACACATTACCCGCGAGGGTGACGAGCACGCACGGTCCACGCGAACGTTCAAAACTGAAGCGTGGTCACCGCACGGCCATGTGGCACGAACGCGGCTCCCCCCCCGTCAAGGTGTGTCGCTGGGCGAGGGGTCTGGAGTTGATGACTGCATCCATCGAAAGGGCCGCCGTAAACAAGCTTCAAAGGGTGCCGAACGACTCGTTCAATTAGCGGGACGATTCCCGGCCGCCGCCGCCGCCGTCATCTTCCAAAGAAGAAGCTGCACCGGTGGTCTCCCGAACTGCTCACGGCGCCGCGGCGGCAGGACGCCGCACCCTCCGGCCAGGTGGGAACAATACATGGCGGACACCGGCCGCCCACCCGTTTGGCGACTCAAAAGGAACATCAAAAGGAACGCCGATCCATTGTCAGACCTGGCGCCGGTCCTAACAGCCTTCAAAACGTACGCGCGGTCGCAGCAAAGCAATTCCGGCGCAGCAGCACATAGATGTTCAACGTTAGGTAAGAAAATGGAGGTGTGAGAGCGCCACAGCCGTGAGGTATAGGCGGTAGCTGGTGCAATTTGGAGGTATTCGAGGATACTAAAAAAGAAAAAAGGAAAACTTGCTTGCGGTGACGTTTGTGGACACATAAAACAGCTCTTTGATCTATGGGCACCTGTGCTCATGCTTTAACGGATAGTTGACAATTTGGTCCATTCAAGAAGCATTTTTTTTTCTTCAGGAGTCCGTATATATAGAATTAGGAATTGGCACCGTTCCTGATACATGATAGCATGTTGATGGTAAGCGTGCGGTGTGGTGTAAATTACGTGCAGACACCCGTCCATGTGTCCGGTATCTATACTGTGTAAAATGCAGCTTCTTGTATAGAAAACGTATAGGTGAATGGATAACACGCGATTATATCGAATCGACTGTCTATAGCATAAATGGTTCGGCGGAAGTATACACGCGATTATAGATTCTAGCTATACTGTCGGCAACGTTAATATAACGTACCAGTTGACTGTCACGGGTTCGATTTCGGATGGTTTCAATCATGTTCCTGTGGAATGCCGAAACGTCGCATGCCGCGATTCACCTGCACACAGAAAGACAAAGAAAGGCGCCATTACTTTGAAACAATAGGAAACCAGAGAAAGCCGCAGAACACGCAAGAATCGAGATACGTGATGGGCACACCGCGATGGACGATTTCGACTGCGTCAGTGCCGTTGTTCGCTACTTTATCGATGAAGAAGGCGTGCTGAGTCTGGAGGAGCCAAATAAGTCGCCAGTTCTTTGAGAGCATTTTCTGCGCTGAAAAAAAAAAAAGGCGAATTGAAACGATATATGCAGCGGTTGGGTTGCGGCAGTTGACGTTATTCCGTTACGTATATCTACGTACAGGGTTTCGAGAGAGCTATTCGTTATAGTCTACATCCTTTACCACTCACTTGTCGGGGTGCTCCAGTGGTTACAGTGCTCTACTGCTGATCCAAAGGTCACGGGATCGAATCCCGGCCGTGGAGGTCTCACTTAGCTGGCAACATGCGCTATAGAGGCCCTGTGCATTAGATTTAGGTACACGTTAAAGAACTCTATAAGTGGTCGCAATTTCCAGAGCCCTCCACTGCGGCGTCCCTGGCGTGGCGTTTCATTCCCTGAAAACCCAAACAATTAATTAAATTCACGTGTCATTAATCACGTCAATGCGATGGCGTATGCACAAGTCGGCCTTGGATATCAGCTTTCTCATAAATGCGGTATACTGTTTCGCGATAACCACAGTCGTCCATATATGAACGACTGTGGTTATATATATGGGTGAACGCGTAGAGGGGAAATTGCGTGCAATATTTTTAACGCGTATATTGCTCGAGCAATATGGCTGCAACCCGTTGTGGGGAGCTGCGTATAATAACCCGCCACTGTGAAGACCCACACTTCGTGTGTATATGCGAGTGACCCCGTGGTTAATTGCGAAGATAACATCTCATTTACGTCTCTAGAGTACGCGGGCGCGTGCTGCGGAATAACGCGTGCCAGTCAATTAGCCTCCGGGACACGCTTTTGTGTACGCGTGACAGAGGAGAGAGGTGACGCAGGCGGCTGCATGCGGCCCCCGCGTTCTTCTCATCGCTTATTAGGCGTGGGTTTGCTGGTGCACGACTGCACGTATATGGAGCGACGCGATTAAATGGCTTCCGCCATTCGATTTGAGGCGCTGCCTGAGTCATACGGCAGTTTTATGCAGAGGGCGCCGCGTGTATACCTCTGCAGTACTCCACGCGGGCGTGACGAGGCATAAACGATGCCCTGCCTTTTTTATTTATATTATTTACTTATTTACATTTCACCTACATCGTCGTAAGGCATTACGTAGGGGAGGTACACATAACAATTTGACTACGTAGTTTTCAATCGAAACAACAGATACAACAAATACAACAGCACTCAAGATATTTTAAGAGAAGAAAAACAAAAACACTCGAATATTGGTGAGCGAAATCAACGTCGCAGTCACGCATTTGTAAACACGCACACGCTTCGAGACAACAAACCATTCTTAGTGGCAGTGATATTGTAGGCACTGTTACGAGGATGAAAAAAAAAAAGGATTCATTATCAGTTTCATTGACGAGATCATCCGGTATAGACGGTTCCATTCCTGGGGGATAAACTCCCACCGCAGTGCACTTCTCGTTCGTCGCACGCTTTGCAGGCGCTTGTCGTGATCAAATAAATGAAGAAGCTCGCGCAGGCAGTGAAAGAGTTGAACACAGCGAAGCTGGCAAGGGTATATGCTACGAGGCACTTGGCGAACAGACTCCGCTTGATATGCTCGTTCACCGCGGCTGCCTCCGGGAAGTTGCGCGGCGGCTATAGACTATAGTACGTCGACGGGCACGTTGATGACGTGTCTCTCGTGTCCCGTCGGATGTTCACGAACGGCGTCCTCGGAGACGCCATTCGCCCTTCCGCCTCGCACACATTATCGCACACCTTACACGAATTAAATGTCTGAACTCGAGCGCCAGAAACTCGCGAGAAGATCTGGCGTTGGCTCTAACGGTGCTCGCACCTATGTATACCTTTCGCCGCTCGTATACCTCCACCGACTAAGGGTTGACTGTGTGTGGCTCGTTTTGTCGCCACATACCGCTCACAATCGGTATCCTTTACGAAAGGGCCGACTACGGAGTGGAATGCTGCTTTTGATCCGAGTTTCCTTGTAAGACTTGTTCGTGGCGCAAAAATCGGAAGACAATCCGGTTTACCCCATAAAGGATGGCCAACAGAGATTAGCCGTGTACCTTATGGATATGGACATTGTCTTTATTCCGAAATGTGTTTGCAGCAGTTATCGGTACGAAGGTGCTGATTCGATCCTGTTCGGGGCGGTCGCATTTCGATGAAGGTGAAATGCTATGAATGGCAAACCTAAATTTAGGTGCACGTTAAAGATCGCCAGGCCGTTGATATTTAATAGCCCCTCTGCTACGTCGTGCCGCATGGCTTTCGCACGTAAAACAGCAGCAGTTTTGTATTATTTATTTTGAAACGGCCTCTCGACATCCTCGTTTACATTGTCTGCCCTTGGTCGTGAAGTTGTGTCGTCGACAATGTGGTGGTGACGCTGACGCGACGTGCGATCACCCTTTCGTATAAGTGTTCCCGCCACCACTACCATGTCTCGGCCCACCGAAGGGCAAAGGCCTCTCTCATGTTACAGCAGTGGTTCTGTGTTTACTGTGACCGCGTTATGCCCGGGAACTTCTTAATCTCATCTGCCCACCTAACTGTCTCCCCTCCCACCCTCCCTTACGCCCTTGCCTTCTCTTTGAATGCAGGCAGCTATCCTTAATAGTTAGCGCGGTCATCCTGTCTAGGCGCCGTATGTCTTGCCCATGTCCATTTCTTCTTGATTTCGACTAAGGTGTCCTTAACACCAGTTTGTTCTCCCACTCAGCTGTATACCCTTTTATTTTACTTTCCGTTGCTCGCTACGTTGTCTTCATTATAAGTTGAGCCCTCTTGCAAGCCTCCAGGTTTATGCTCCGTAGGTGAATACCGGCGACATGCAGCTGTTATATACGTTCCTGTTAAGTGATAGGGGTGAACTACCATTCATTAAGTAAGAAGGCTTGCAATGTGTTCCACCCCTTTCTTATTTCTGTATTTATTTCACTCATGGTTCGGCTCTCCGGTTACTATACCTGGACTAAATAGACGCTTTCGCTTAGAACTTGCTGTGCTGCCTCGCGACGTATATATGGCAAAGCGCTGTTCGTGGCCGAGACTGTTGCGCATTACTCTAGTTTCCTGCACATTAATTTTCGGACCTACCGCTCTGCTTTCCTTCTCCCGTTCAGTAACTGTGAGTTGAAATTCGTCCCGTGGGTATACTCATCATTGCTAATGTCATCAGAGAATCGCAGTTTCTTATGCAACGCGTTTCACGGTTAGCATTTTCCGTGCCCATACCAGCTCTGACTGCGGTGTCGAGTAACGGTTGCCCTGCATATGTGCACGCGCGTCATATTCATATACCACGTACACAGCATATACCTTGTCGGCCGCAGTTGTAGGACTGTCGGTCATCGGGTTGTCGGGCGCGCCAAAGAACCTTGGCCGCGACCGGAAGTAGGGAGAAAGGAAGCTAGGAGGGGTCGACGAACAAAGGAAAAAAACATAATTAAGGTCACCGGATGGGCGGACGCATACCGCGTTCTCTCTTGTTTGCAACCCGGTTTTAAAAAGCGTCCTCCTCTTGTGATTATTTTTGCATTTATTCTTTCCCGTAGAGGCGCGTACATGAAACGGGGCCTGATCGGTTTCGGCCACTTGTCGCGGCGAAACTTCCCAGCGAGTGGTGCCTTCTGAATTTGCCATTTTTATCCTTTCCCCGTCCACGCAATGACCTTCTTGGAGGCCTTCTGTCTCGAACCAATCTAAAAAGCCGTGCGCGTAAACAACGGGCATACTTCACACGCCCGACGCTCGGGCCCCTTTAGCGTGGTTCTTTGTACACAGCAGTGTGTCAAGGCTCAATTGTGGCTCGTTGCTTTTATTTATCTTTGTGTTTGCACGGCGGAAACGTGTATACGAGGGTCCTGTATAAGGCAAACAGTGTCTGCTGTGCATGCCTGTATTGTATCGGCAGCTTTTCTACAAACGAGGATTTTTAACGCGATAGCGTTAAAGAGATCGTTTCATAGATAACTGTGGGCCTTTGTCAAGCTGCCTCTTTTGGAGAGCAGCTTTTACCTGCAGCTATCCTTCATCAAACTATTGATGAAAAATAAACATTATTATTATTATTATTATTATTATCACCATTATTATTATTATTATTATTATTATTATTATTATTATTATTATTATTATTATTATTGTTGTTGTTGTTATTATTATTATTATTATTATTATTATTATTATTATTATTATATTATTATTATTATTATTATTATTATTATTATTATTATTATTATTATTATTATTATTATTATTATTATTATTATTATATTCCGGCGTCGGGGCCGCCGTCGTTAGTTGTGAGCGAAAAAATCATCTTTTCATGGCAAAAAAAAAAAATCGGGCACCTTTGCGTGACCGAAAAATGGAGATCGATGCAAATAAAATAAATAATAAACAAATTGCAGCATATCCCTGGAGTAAATGATGATGAGTGGGGCGAAGCGTCCGTCAATCCGTCCGTGCGTCCATCCCTCCGTTCGTCCGTCCGTCCGGGTGTCTGTCTGTCAGTCTGTTTGTCCGTCCGTCCATCTATAGTGAGCACTTCAAGTACTGCCATCTCGCTTCTTCATATCATATGTTCATCGTATACAAGTACCGCCGTCCAGCGGACAATCTAAGGACTAAACGAGAGTCTCTGCTGTCAAAACTAAACGTTTCTGCTGTCAGCGCTTTAACACCGAGAGCGTGATAACGACGCCGTGCTACGTTTTTTTCGTAAAATGTGGACATGCTGATATGTGCCTCTGGTATGCGGGTATGTGCCACAGGCTACGTATTACGACAACGGGATGCACAAGCCACGCTATAAGGAGCTTCGCCCCCAAATTCCTGGTCTGAGTGGGGATAAACGCGGGTCATTTGCGTGGCAAGCGGGTATTCTACCATACAGCCACTCCTCTGCTTGTGAATACCGTGCAAATAACGTTTTCTGCTTGGAAATGCAGTGAAAGTAACTTTCTGCTTTACAAACTCGCGCACCCTGTATGTGTGCTTCACAATGCAACGTCAGACATTGCCGTAATAATGCCTGGTACGAGCGTACATTCCCACTGCGCATTAGAACGAGGGATTATTGTAATGACTCCATAGTTTAAACCCAGTCACCCACTACAAAGGGCATACGCGTTACAGCACCGTTAAGGTCATGTAATGTGTGCATAGCAAGTTCGAAAAGATTTCATACACTAATGATTGGTATGTGTGGTTTAACGTCCTCTCAAATAGAATATAGCTATCGCGTTCGACTCTTAGAGGCAAAGCTTAAAGGGACTCCCATTTTTTTGTTGTTTCTGGCTTTGTTGGATTATTGCGTAGCCGCGTGACAGTTATATGCGCACGATGCACCACGTCCGAATGCATGCTCCCATGTTGCGTATTAAAGACGATAATCTTTCTTGGGATACTTCCAAGCAGGAATTTCGGTTTATCTGTGTAATTGTCTGTCTGTCAACTCGTTCAGCAACTTGTCGAAAGTTCGATTCCTCGCTCGACGCCCACCCATGCCCCGCCGCGGTGGTCTAGTGGCTAAGGTACTCGGCTGCTGACCCACAGGTCGCGGGTTCGAATCCCGGCTGCGGCGGCTGCATTTCCGATGGAGGCGGATGCCACACATTCCCGTTAATTAGGGAGGCGATCGTCGGGCTAATTCCAAGGGCCGAAGTATCAGCCCCCCGAACCGCACCACGAAAGCGTGGACAATTTAGAAGTGGTCCTTTTTGGCGCGCCAGCGGACGCCGACTCTGGCCCAAAGAACAAGTCAGAGCCGAGAGTTGACAAACAAACAAAATTATATTCTCAATAATGGCAGATCGAAAACAATACACAAGAATGCCCACTCCACAATAGTTGCATACAATATGTCACCAATCAAACAACGTACTACAAGGTACAATCAGCCACACTCAAAACAACGGACACAGACAACAATACACACTACAATGCAGTCGCATGCATTGAACAACCAAGACACTTAAAGACTAAAGAGATAGAAAACCTATTCAGTCCAAAGTACTGGGAACAGAAGTCTGAATGATATTCTTCCGAGAATCACTCACTCAAAGTCCAGCGTTGTTGTCGTTCCGCTGCCCCCTGAAGTTTCTCTTCCAGGAAACCTCGCCGAAGTTTCTCTTCCAGGAAACCTCGCGTCTTCAAATGGCCACTCTCCAAGCTTCAAACGTCTTCGCCAGAAACACGTCGGCTTCACACACGCAGCTGTTGCCACGCGTCTTCGCTCGATAGCGGTAAACACACACTCTTGCCTGTAGCTCGAGTCGTCACCCCTCAGGTGGAAATCATCTCCTTTTCCTGCTTTGTCTCTACGGACAAAACCTTCGCCGACTACACGGCGGAATCCCTACACTCTCTGGCGCTAACTTCCGTCTTCTCCTGCTTTGTCCCTACGGACAAAACCTTCGCCGACTACACGGCGGAATCCCTACGCGCTCTGGCGCTAACTTCCGTCTTCTCCTGCTTTCTCGTCTCGGCCGCTCGATTAAATACCTTCCGCGCGAGATTCCAGAAGGTTCTCGTCATTTCGTCGGCGCGATACGCAGCGAAGGCTGGGGAGAGGGCGAGACGGTTCGAATACCCTCCGCGTCGGATGACTCAACTCGGTATGACCACGCCTATTTCCTTCTACAAATTTCCAGTGCTTGCTCGGCCGCCGTTGTGGGGTGAGGAGGTTCATCGGCGAAGCCACGCTTCCGAGGGAAGAGCGTCGCGCGCCCGGGGAGCCTTGGATGCTTGTTTTCTCTTTTCTTTTTTTTTTTCGTTGACCTCGCCGCGTCTCTCCTGCGCGTTATCGCAAGAAGTTGGCGGCGCGCCCATTTTGAGCGCTCGTTCTGTGACAGCGGAAATGTTGTAGGCCCGTGTGCTTAGATTTGGGTGCACGTTAAAGAACCCCAGGTGGTCGAGATTTCCGGAGCCCCCCACTACGGCGTCTCTCATAATCATATGGTGGTTTTGGGACGTTAAACCCTACATATCAATCAATCAATCAATCAATCAATCAATCAATCGACGCCCACCCATGTTGATCTGGTCGCTGCATGCGTTCGTACTTGTGAACATCGTCAATTAGAAAAGCAAATATTGCGCACATTCGAGGCGCGACATCAATACGCGAGTATTAGGTATAAGTGTGTTTATTTAGAAGTTGCGCAGATACGTAATTCGAAAGGCCGCCGTGTTTGTTACGCTGCGCTGGCAATGCGACGCTACGAACGAAAAAAAAAACGGGTGTTTCCTACGTTTCGCTGAAACGACACGGTGTTGACACTTATACAAGTTGCTATGTGTTCTATAAAAAAAAATTGCCCGCAGCTTCCCTCGGGGGAACACTGAGGAGGATGCGGAGCATATAATTGGTTAACGGGGTGTTAAAGTGCGACTTACTTGGGTCGATGGCGAAATTGGTTAACGTGGTTGTGAAATGGGGTGTTAAATTGCGACTTACTTGGGTCGATGGCTAAATTGGTTAACGTGGTTGTAGGAGGGGGTGTTAAATGAGTGAACACGTACACACGTATGCGAAAGGACGGCGCTGGTCGAAGGGACGTCGATCATTGTGTTTGTGGATTCGTTGGAATTCATTTCACCGCGACCTTGGACGTCGACGCGCCGTACAAACCAACCGACGAGCGGCAACTGAGCGAGCGAGCGCCGACCTTGAGTATATATACAGCGCGACGGCGCATGCACTGTCAGCTGTCGAATGTTCTCGAAGGAGAAGCGCGCGCGGCACAGATGGTGGGCGACGGCGCGACGGCGCATGCGCGTGCGTCAGCTGTCGAATGTTCGAGAAGCGGTGCGGACGGCGCGGACGGCGCACTACAAGGCGCGAGTATAAGATGCTTCCGCATCTAAAAGCTTTCCATTCTCAACATTACTGCCAGATGGTGTCCATACCTGACGCAGCACGTCCAGACTAAGTATTCTATAGGGACCATATCCAGACAGAAGACTATCGTCTTTAGCCGTCGATTCTTTTGTAGTAAAATACGCGGATACGGGCCTTTTTTTTTCTTTTCTAGCGTTCCCTGAGGCGTCACGGCTCGATGAGCATGATCATTTGTCTCATCATTTGCCGTAAAGCTAAGTATGTCGGTGAGGCTCGCGTCCTTGCAAGAATGGAACGTGAAGTCAGGACTGTGGTACGTTTTATGCTCTCAAGCTTTTGCCTTGTTCAAGCGAGCGAAGAAATCGTAATCGCCAACAAAGAGAGGGCTCATTTCGGTCACGTATAGGCCAAACGTTATTCTTCGAGAAACGCTGGCAGTTGCGGTCACCTATAGCTATACCTCGCGGACTGGAGGCAGCTTAAGCGCTGTTTTTCGCGTATACTCAGTCTTGGCTGCCGTCTGCCGAGTTGAGTGCGGTGTCGTGATAAGCTCCCCGCGTTAGATAGCGGCGTTCCGCATTCTCGATTCCTGTACGGTGTATATACACGGCTTATCTTTCTAATAGTTCCAGTCTTCCCTCTTTATTTTGCGCTTTCCTTGAAAGAATGTGCCCGCCAGTCCATGTTCTGCCTGGTTTTACATGTGACCATCCGCAACATCTTTCAAGCAAAGGGATTTAATGCTCAGCGAGCTTCTCGAAACGCTAATGTGACGTCCGCGGCGTTTATCAAGTGGCGCGTGATTTAATGCGCGGTAAGCTTCGGCGAGCGCGCCGTCCTGCTTCGAACCTAAGTGGCGAAAGCAGGGACAAGGCGATCATTTTTCAGGGGCTCTTCGCAGATTTAAAAAGAAGCTATATATAATGATACAAAACAACAATAAAATGCGATTTTTTAGGTGATTTATGGACGGAGAAGAACAGTTCTCTCGGTAAACGTCAGGCGCGCGAACGGAATGTCCATTTCGCCGTGTCGGTTGGTCACGGAAGGCGCGCAGTAAATATTTCTGAAAAAATTATTATTTTATAGGAAACGTCGTGATATCTGTGGAACCCGCCTGGATGCATGGCGTTCAAAGCTGATACGAAGGTCATAGGATCGAATTCCGGCCGTGGTGTTGCGTTTGTATGGCGCCGAAATGTTTGATGAGGTCCGTGTACTATATATTCAGGTGCACGTCTATAACAGCAGATGGTCGAAATTTGTGGAGCTCTCCACTACGGCGTTTGGGACGTATTTAATTGCCATATATCTGCGCAAGCTGTGCGAACGGTGGTTCAGCCAGCGTATAATAGTACACGAATGTCTTTATAAAATTCGGCCTTCCGGCTTCAGATGTACGAAACTGTTCGCATTTAGTATGACATTGCCTAGGAATACAATTTACAGGGATCCGCGTGCGAAGATTTCTTGACTTCGGCTGTTTAGAGGCGGGCGTTGTTGCTCGAGATCAATCGCATATTCAATGCAGACAGACAATGCGTACTGTAACTGAAGTCACTAGAACGCTTTCAGTCGCGACCACGAAATGTGAGAAATGCGCGTGGACGCTTCCATTCCATGATGACTGACTGATCACGGGGGCATATCATAATTCGCTAATGTGATCTGGAGGACGTATCGATTCATCTGCATGACTCTGAGCATAGAGGACGCATGCGCGTAGCGCACGTCTTCCAATTCTTGATGTAGGCAAGCTTCGAGGCACGATTGCATTGTATAGGAAGCACGTATACAGGGTGTTTCAAGAAATGAGAGAGAGAGAGAGAGACTTTATTAATTTCCGGCAGATTGCTGGTATGGGCTCCCGCCTAGGGGCCAACGGAGAGACCGTGTCTCCCGGCAGCTTCTTTGGCCTGCTGGATCGCCCAAAGTTGTTTGTCCAGGCCCGAACTGAGCAGCGCAGTCCGCCAACGCGCCCGAAGGAATGAGTCCAATATAATTTAAAAATCACAAGGAGGCACCTACCGGCTACCTGCGGTGTTCCCTTTACTTTGCCAAAAGGCGCCTTCATATGTGCACAAACATTTATAACGGTAGTAATTACGAAATTTCGAACAATAAACTTGTTAACCGGTGGAAATAGCCGATCGATTCCAATGGGCGAATGAAGGTACTTCCCACGAATAGTCCACAGCTGCTTTGAAATTTTGGAAAGGCAGCCACTGGTAATCACTGCGGAATTGTGAGTTCTGGCCAATTCAGCTGGCGAAACCAAAACCGACGCCCCAAACAGCGCATCTAACATTCACTTCGACAACGCCCTCATTGACGACACGGCTTCCCTTGCCGCTATTGACCGCCAATCTGCGCTTCGTGGCCGCTTATCGACGCAGCGGAGGCGCAGGTATGTGTACCGTCAGGCGAATGGGCACTTGCGTTTTCCGCCCACTCATCCGTTGCGGGAGGCAAAAAGCGCTCTGGTAGGGCTGTCCACTGGATGATACAGGTTGTGTGACATAGCGAGTACCAGTATAGTACACACATTTCCTGGCCCAGTGTCTTGCAGAGATTGCGCTGTGAGCTGTTACACTGAGCTTGTCTGTGTACGGCGTCCTTTTGTCGCACATCGCCCATCTCGCGTTATCCACATCACGAAAGGCGTGCGCGCACTAGCGTGACATCGCATTCTTAATTGTGGAGTAGCCAGCGTACCATTTTCGAAAAAAAAAACGTTCGTACGTGACATCATGTACAAAACGCGCCGCGTCGTACCTTGAGCGAGGAAACCTTGTTGTTGTTGTTGTTGTTGTTGTTGTTGTTGTTGTTGTTTGTATGGATCATGATATATTACTCACACTCGGAGATAGATGCTGACAGTCGCCACGCGTATATACTGTCACCGTTGCCCTCCCGGTGGGCATTCATTACACCGTAACAATAACACCACACTGCTGCGAACATTTATTTGGTGAGGGCTTTCGAAAAGGCGCTGAAGGAGAAAAGCTGCTGGCCTTTCTGCGACGTCCTGCTATATGACCATGGGCACTGCAATCGAACGTATTGGGCCAAACGAAACGACCCTCACTTTCTGCATGCGGACAAAAACTTGATGGCCGGTTTTGGTAACCTGTATCTTGCGAATGACGGTGCTCTTATATCGAATATCATATTGCTCCGTTTGGGAACCTTACGCGTATAAACTCGCTATACACTGGCACTTTTTATAGCTCTATCGTGCACATCACCGATATGGAGCAGCTATAGGGATTCCAACGTCGGGTGTAATTTAAGCTTACGTCTCCTCCGACCTCTCCCTCGCTGCCTTTTCATTCTCCTTTCCTACACGGTCTTTGGGGAAATTAACTCTGCCGCCCATACGGCAGGTTGTTTCGCTCGAAACTGTCAGCGGGGTTGGCGCGAACTACGCTTCGCGCACTTTGTTTCAGCAGCAACGAGCAATTTCTTGGACTTTTCGTTGAGTGCGCTCAGAGCAGCTGCACTTCAACGATATATGCCTTGCCATTATCAGAATGTCACGCTAACGCTGTACGGGATATATGGCGCAGTCAGACCTTTCCAGTTGTCCTTCCCGGTCGCGCGTTCAACGGACGCGCAGAAAAGAAGGGAAACAAAACGGACAGCACGTTGCTTTCTTAGTGTTGATTTCGAGATGACACGCTGTGTTTCTACCACCGAGTGAAACTATAATAAGGTGAAGCTATATTGTGCGTCAGAGGTGTTAACACAGGAGGCCGACGAAGTGTATGACACGTCTTCCTTTGTATATTCTCCTTCGCATTTGTCCAGCGTTCGATAACCTTTCTTTTTT
This sequence comes from Rhipicephalus annulatus, assembly GCA_013436015.1. Taxonomy (NCBI): domain Eukaryota; kingdom Metazoa; phylum Arthropoda; class Arachnida; order Ixodida; family Ixodidae; genus Rhipicephalus; species Rhipicephalus annulatus. Next base: position 48,510 of record WOVY01003232.1, on the reverse strand, counting down.
ACCCTCACACGCGCAGACCTCATAAGCTTTTCGTATTACCCTCACTGAAGAGAGCCTATACACGATATTGAGGCAGTCGGGTCGTGATTTATAGCGCGGTCTTCGTGTTGTTCCCGCTTTCTTCTTGGAAAGGATAATTCTAACGTACGTATAAGCTGCTCGCTTTTCTTGCATGGCCGCACCCGCGTTCATTCGTGCCATCAAAAGCTTTTTACTCGGTTATGAGTGCGGAGATTTCCGCGTAGAGACTTGTTACAGTGTTGTGCTGTATAGGTATTGTGTAGCAGAGTGGCTGCCTGGCGGAGAACGGCTCAACCACAGATATGATGTTGATTGCCGTCTCCCATCTTGCTGTGCTTTGAGTGACGTAGAGTATTAATTGAACTGCGTTTGGTGTCAGCCCTGCAGCAATGTATTGGCTGCACGTGCATCGCGAGCTGAACCAACGCCTCCTCTAGAAAGATGCCTGCCGCATGAGAAGAAAAACAGCTGCCACGCCCTTTCCCTCCTTCAATTTAAAATGGATGGATGGATGGATATGGCTGTACCCTTTAAATCGGGCGGTGGCTAGCGCCACCAAGCCGTAATACTTAATGAACCAAAAACTAGATTTTTTTTTCCTTTTAAAAGTGAGGTTGAGGATTCGTACTTTGCAGTAAAGCGTTTAATTTTCACTCGTGCCTTGACTTTACACACCAATCATATAACCTCCTTCTAGTTAATTCTACCTGCTTAAAGTCTATTTTGCCCTCCCTGTCCCTAAACCCAACTGCTTTGAAAAACTCTGCGCCATCATCCTGAACTATAGGGCGAAGCCCTTTACAGAACGTTATCAAGTGTTCGGCAGTTTTTTCTTCCTCTCCACACGCACTGCATACCGTGTCTACCCCTTCGTATTTGGCCCGATATGTCTTGGTTCGCAATACTCCCGTCCTGGCCTCAAACAGTAGAGAACTACCCCGAGTATTATCATAGATCCTTTCCTTGCCAATTTCCTGCTTAAAATTTCGATAGACCTCTAGTGCGGACTTCTTAATCATGCCAATTCTCCACATATCGGCCTCAGCTTCCTTCACCTTCTTCTTAACCGATAATTCTTTTTGGTTTGGCCCCCTGCTGTTTTCTAAGTGTTTACCGGTCAATTTCCTGGTTCGCTTCCTCCATTTTGTATCGACATTCTTTATGTACAAGTAGCTGAATACCTTCCTAGCCCAACGCTCCTCCCCCATTTCTCTCAATCCTTCTCGTTTTATCTTGCTGCTAGCTTCCCTGCCTTCAAGTGATGTCCATCCCATATCACCTTGTACTCCCTGATTTGGTGTATTCCCGTGAGCTCCTAAGGCAAGCCTACTTATTCCACGTTGCTTAATTTCTAATCTTGCTTGAACTTCTGATATCATGCACAAGACCGCATTGCCGAACGTCAGACCAGGAACCATGACCCCTTTCCATATTCCTCTCACAACATCATACCTATTGTAATTCCACAGTGCCCTGTTTTTCATTACCGCTGCATTCCTGTTACCTTTAGTCGACACGTATATATCGTGTTCCCTTAGGTACTCGGCCCCATTGCTTATCCATACGCCCAGATATGTGTACTTATCTGTTATCTCTAACATGACCTCCTGTATTCTAAGCTCACTACCTTCATTATCATTAAAAATCATGACTGCTGATTTTTTCTTAGTGAATCTGAAATCTAACCTATTTCTTTCATTACCGCAGATGTCCACCAATCTCTGCAAATCTTCCTTGTTGACGGCCATTAGCACTATATAATCTGCGTACATCAATGCTGGTAGTGCCTGATCAATGAGTTTTCCTTGTTTGACGAAAGAGAGGTTAAAGTCCAGTCCACTTCCCTCTAATTTTGCCTCTAATCCTTGTAGGTACATCGTGAATAATAAGGGTGACAGGGGACACCACTGCCTAAGCCGCCGTTTTACCTCTGCAGACTTGGATACCTGTTTGTTCCCACTTTATAACTATATACCTTGTTACCTTTATAGATATCCTTTAAAAGATTAGTGACTACACGTTCCAAGCCTAGTGTGTTCCCCCCAATTCCTCTTTAACCACGCTATCGTACGCTCCCTTGCCAAATCCAAAAATGCTAGCGACAGAGGCCTGTGTTTCTTTTCTGATATTTCTATGCACTGCGTCAGTGAGAACATATTGTCTTCCAACCTCCTGTGTTTCCGAAACCCCTTCTGCAGTTCCCCCAGCACCCCCTCGACGTTATACCCATCGACGTTATACCGAGGCATGATGTGCAGCATTCGGAGTGCATCGTCGTGATGAACATTCTGCCACGTGAAGGTTCGGCGGTATACCGTGAGATGTAAGCCGCGTTTCGATTGGCGCCGGAGTGCCACGCCACTGCGGTGAGCATGCACAGGTCGGCCAGCTCTCGTGTGTCAACTCGGACATAGGCCGTTAGTTTTGAGTGAGTGCAGCAATATTTCCGGCGAGTCCGACTGAGCCCGCAAAGGGCAAAATATAGACCCTGAGTGAGCTCCTTTTTTTTAAATTAAAGATTCGAGGTTCTGTCTGTACTCATATTCTATATCAGGCTTGTATCGAATTACGTTTACACTCGAGCCTTTTCGCACGCACATATCAACGCACCAGCGTTCATACGCCACATTCATATTCATTGATCAGAGGCGCCATGGTAATGGGAGGACCATGATTTCCCCCGGCAAGCGCTCTCACACTGAGCTCTCGGAATAAAATATGCGGCGTCAGTGAGTCTGAGCCTGAGCCCCGATGTTTTTGCCGATTTATACTGGTGTGTCAAGTATACGAAACGGCATATGCCATATATATCTCTGTCTGCTGTTATTTTGAATTTGTATGCGTCCAATAGGTTTTGTAAATTGTTCACACGCGTGAATGTTCAAAATTCTTTTTTTTGTCTCATTCTTGGGACAATGCAAGCAACGCTTCGCAATGCAATGCAAAGGTGCAGGATGATTTATTTTAAGTATACGAGGAGCGTCGTGTTGCAACCTTTATGTCGTACCGCTCTTGTATACTTACGATTTCCTTGGCGCGGTGCGTGGCTGATTTCTGGCACACAAATTTAGGGCCTTGTGACGTTAAACTCCAATGATTATTATGGCACATTTTTTAAGATCTGTTAGTGTCACATTGCCGTCGGGTAGTTATTTTCTCGGAGAGTGTATTGCAGTATGTCGGTGGTCGTTTACCTCTACAACTGCGAATTCAATTCTTTCGCGACAGGGCGCTCTGTGCCGCTTCGGCATATAGGCACCGATCGCGCTGATGATTTTCACAGCAGAGCGAGAACACACAGCGTTGTTGCAGACGGCGAGCGGAAAAGTGGAGGAACGCGATGCACAATGATGTGATAGAACGAGAAATGTTAGAAACGGGTAGCAGAATGAATTATATTTATAGATGTGGGTTGGCTCACATTAAGTATAAACAGTGTACCCGGGTAGGTCTCGTCATGCAAATCACATGTAATCGATGGAGTTGGACTGGTGAGTGGCGATCGAAATTGAGAAGTTTGCCTCTCGTGGAAGCAGTTTCGCTTAAGACCATAGGTGAGTTGAAGTTCATTGGGGGAAATCTTCGTCCTTACGGGCATGAAATAGGCTGAAGATGATGGCGCAAATTTATCGTGGTACCTGATACATCGCTTTGCACGAGGGGAGAAGAGACAGAGCCGTGTCCGTCTTTATCGATTCCTTCCGTGAAATTAAAGCGCTGTTTCATCCCATTCCACACGCGAGAGCACGTCATGCCGCAATTAAAAGACCGCGTGTTTAGCATTGCGTCTACGCGGTATGCATAGTTTGCAATGAGCATCGTTAAAACTGATCTCTCTAAATAAGGTTCGGGATGATTAGACGAGCGATGCAGCTTGGGCGTGTGGATTGTGGTCTTATTTTCGTCGCTTCCCTGCATGGCCGCTGACGCTGGCGTGATAATTAGAGACGTTCGTGCAGAGCCCGTATAGCCGTTGCAGAGAAGAACCTCGGTATCTTGTTGCTTCCTTCAGTCAGCGAGGCTCACAAAGTGGCAACTGTGCCGAGTCACGACTCTCGCGGCACGAAGACTTGTCTCGCTGTGTGCCTCCCGTTGTTTCGTCGTTATGCACGGCGTTGTTCTCTTATTTCACCCTCTCCGCTGCTTATACACTCTTTGTTCCAAGCCGAGTCTGAATGCTTTCTTAATTTCTCGCGCCCCAGCTGCATGTGCGCGCGCTCGCGATCCTCTCTCCTCCCTAGATGCTAAAGCACGGCGAGCCTCGTATACGAACAGCGAAGGAACTTCGCTAGCGCTCAAGGTGACGAAAAAAAGAGATGCAAGCCGAAGATGACAAGAAGGGCGGGATAAACAGCGTGCTGGTTGGTACACTTCTCGCTGCTGCGCGCAGGCGTTCGATTCCGGGCAATCGTATACTGAACGCCGCGATTTTCGCGTGCACGTTGAAGAAACTTACGCGCGCGTCACGTGAGACTGGAGACATCTTCTGTACAATAATTCATGCGTAAAAAGCACGTATACGGCTGTATGACAAAGTCTGTAGGCCCTGTTAAATACTGCACATATTCCCGTATACTATTCCCGTGGCGCGCGCTTCATAGCTTTAACATTTCATCCATGTTGTTTAGGGCAATATATATATATATATATATATATATCTGCAGGCATGGTGGTTGAGTGGTCGTAGCGTTGCATATAGTCAAGTAGATCCTCTGTGAGCGGTCATAACTAGTTTATTTCGACGTTCCGGCCTAGAGTCTGGCCTTGATTACTGATGAAGGCCAGAGTCTAGGCCGAAAAGTCGAAATAAACTACGTTGTGACCGCTCACGGAAGATCTACTTGACTATATATATATATATATATATATATATATATATATATATATATATATATATATATATATATATATATATATATATATATATATATATATATATATACACGTCAGGTAAGGGCGCACGGTCTGCCGAGCTGAATACACAAAAGAAGAAAAAAAGTGTGTTTATACATATGTCGTTCACGTTTTCCGTGCGGAACACGGCTTACAAGCTTTGTGAAGCTGCTTTTCCTCGTGCCGCACCAGCCGCGTCACACCAAAAGGCGGAATCGGACAAATCATCGACACGAATCCGCTCGCAAGGTTCGAGGCGGCTGCCCTTCGCCTCATCGTGAGCACACAGAGCGCTAAAGAAGTCAAGGATCCGTCGCAAATGCGCTGATGAGGCTGCTTGTTGCAACTGCGGCCACTTCGGTCGTGCTCCGTGGATGATGCCGGCTCATAACTTAGGCGGCGCGTCGTGCTGCTGGCGTCCTTCGCACCTTTCTTTCAACACCTCAGTCTATCGCCTGCTCGTTGTTTTCTTCGCCCTTCTTCGTTCTCTTTCCTTCAGGCTGCCCAGCTTTCCTTCTTCGCAACGTTCTCGCGCCAACGGTGGCCCATTGTCCCGCCGCGGTGGTCTAAGGTACTCGGCCTCTGACCCGCAGCTCGCGGGATCGAATCGCAGCAGCGGCGGCTGCATTTTCGATGGAGGCCGAAATGCTGTAAGCCCGTGTGCTCAGATTTGGGTGCACGTTAAAGAACCCTGGGTGGTCGAAATTTCCGGAGCTCTCCATACGGCGTCTGTCCTAATCATATGGTGGTTTTGGGACGTTAAACCCTACATATCAATCAATCAACGATGGGCTATCGTATGTACGCCTCTATACACAAGTGCCCGAGGTGTCAGATGGTCTCTGAGACACGCTTATACGATGTGCGCAGGAACGCGAAATCACCTCGTCTCCGTTCTCACGGGGTCACCGAAAGCGAGAAATCGGCAAAGCGTCGCATCCGGGAAACGCCAACATTAGAGATTTGTGGGGTTTAACGTCCCAAAACTACCATACGATTATGAGAGACGCCGTAGTGGAGGGCTCCGGAAATTTTGACCACCTGGAGTTCTTTAACGTGCACCCAAATCTGAGTACACGGGCCTACTAAACGCCAACATTACTCGGGCCAGTACAGTTCCCAAGTTCCATGAATCCAGGATTGACGTTATTTGAGTAAGCTCGGACATGGGCCCACAAACCAACCTCATCCTGATATCTCATCTTCCTTGTCGTTTTTGTGCTCTTGATGTGCGTTAATTGCTTACAGAAACAGTAAGCGAAGCAAAAGGCGATTAAGATTGGTTTGCGGATGTTGACCTCATAGTCGTTTGCGAAGCACATTAAGGAAACGAAACGATAAGGGAAGCGAGCGATAAGGATGGGGTTGGTGCGTACGACGCGCTGTTCCAGTGCACCTCCATTTTCGAGTGTGCATATAGCGAGCGTTCAAGCCTGTGTGCTGTCGAGCTGCAATGGCCGATCGGCTGCATTAATGACGTCAGCTACCGCCCCACTGCAGGATAAAAAACGTGTTATGCTGTATATGCACATTTTCTGACTGTCGGTAAATTAACGATTGTTCTCCGTGGCAGGCGCTCTCATTCGGACGCGGGAATTTCGCTCATAGATAATGATGCAGCCGTGACTGTTTCGTTTGTTAATCATTCATTCTTATGGCCGCAATGCGTCACACGTAATTAACAGATTTTTTGACGCGACATTTTATGTGCATTCTCCTAGCTCAATGCTGTGAGTGTCTGTTTGTATCACGAATCCATTTTTCTTTTGCTATTTTTATTGAGGATACGTTTGCCAACAGTTTGTACCTCTATGTGGGTTTTTATTTCATTAGATGAGGCTCCTCGATCAAAATGTTCACTATGTCATGCAAGTTGTTGCCCGCGCCAGTAAATAATAATAATAATAATAATAATAATAATAATAATAATAATAATAATAATAATAATAATAATAATAATAATAATAATAATAATAATAATAATAATAATAATAATACTACTAATAATAATAATAATAATAATAATAATAATAATAATAATAATAATAATAATAATAGTTCTATTTCACTCTGAAGGAAGGCGTCCAGCCGATCGAGCTGAAATCTTCTTCGGGACTGTTCTGAAGGACACGCAAATACGTCAACGTTGACTTGTGTTGTATTCTGCGGCCTAGACCCTAGAACAACGTTTTCGGGCTTCTTTGGTCAGCACTTTGAGAAGCCCTAGCTTAAAAGGCGCACAGCGGAACGCATGCCCTGACGTAAAATTTTTCGCAAAGTCGGTTATTTTTATTTATTATTTTTATTTTGGTGTGCACATTTTTTCATATCGACTTCATATTTTTTGTTCTGCTGGTGACGCTCATTCCACTGCCACGAAAGTCGACGACGTTTTTCGAAAGAATTTTGGTTTTTTTATTTGAATTTATTTTGCACCGCGGGAACAACGCATCTTTGTGCTTCAGACATATTCGCTTTCCGCGGGTATATATGGATGATTTGCTCTCAGGTGATTGAGGCAACCGCTTGCAGAGGGTGGGGGCCCGGTTTCAAAGTCAGCCCCGTCACGAAAATTCTGTCTCTCATCTTTATTCTCCAGGCATTTTCGCTTACGTGTTACTTTCTTAAGCCGCTGTGCAGAGAGTTCAGAGAATTGCACTTTATTATGTTTAAAAATATAGCAAAATCTAAATTGAGCGAACTTCGAGGAACCCAGGGAAATGGTTCAACTAGACTGGATATGAACTGGAATACATATCAGCTTTGGAAACAGCAGAAAAGTTCGAAAAGGTGAAATGAAGTTATATTGAAAAATAAAAAAAAAACATACTTATGTGATTTTCATTTGAACTGGCGGCCTTAAGGCGCAAGAAGAGACAAAGCTGTGGAGTGAGTCTACATTTCTGTGCACAGCTTATGGCACAGCTTGTTGTTATATACTGTGACACGAAGTATCCCTCGACGGCCAGAGATACAGGACCTGAAACTGCTTCGGGCACTACGACTTCCTCGGGCACTTCTTTCAGTTTCAGAAGAACACTGTAATGGAAACAATATCCACATCTGAATGATCTGCGCAGCTGCTGAAGAGCATGCGAGTGGCTCGTTTTCGTCTCGCGCACGGCTGCGTTGCGTGCACAAGCGACGTTTTCAGCGCCGCCTATGGATGGACGATCTGGGAGCGGCACCCGTCGGCTACGCAAGTGGTGCAGAGTGCAAAAACTTCACTGAATAGATCTCAACACTGAGCCCAAAATCTCGGATCAAGTTCGTTCGACCGAAATATTCACTATTCAGAAGTTTAACTCAAATATATTTGCTGCATTAATGCATAGGGAAACCCGCTGGGGATTTTCCAATAGTTCGCTATTCTGAAACATTCGTTAAACCGACGTTCGGGCAAGTGGGAGTTCACTGCATACGCTCTACAACTCCCTGGGTTTTCATCTGTAGACACGAACGGACGGCGTAGAATCGGTTAGGTGTGAAGTGCAGAGTGCTGGATACACAAATGCAGCAAGCGACACCGCTGTAGCTTGAGGGACAACATATATATGTCTCCTGGTGCGAATGCACCGGACAGCCATATTGCTGCCCAGTGCGTTCAAAACAGACAACACAAGCAATAAAGCGTTCAGGTATTGCAATGTATCCGGCCGCATGTTGCGCACAACCAAGTACATCGAAAAGCTATATAGCTACAGTGAGACTAACGAGGCTGACGTGGCTGTCTACGTGACGACACTTTCTGCTTCTCATCTGCCAGTTATCAACGGAAACGTCAGCACACCGTGACCTTTGCCCACTTGAAGAGCCAAAAAGGAGACCTGCAACGCCGTTACAGAAGTTGCGCGGCTCGCTCGTGCCCCGTTGTGCGATCGGTAATTCATCAGCGTTCGGAAGGGAGTTGTCGCGAGAAACGGTCGGATGCAAAAGCAGGACTCTCCAACTAAATACGTTCGATGAGACATTTTGCGAGTGACGGGGCTTGATGGATTTACGAGCGAATGTCGCCGGCCGCTCTTTTTCCTGCAGAGCATGGTCGAACGACGAATGGCGGCGGCTCCTGACACGCGCTCAGCAGTCGCGTGCCGCGAAGGGGCCACTTTCTCCGCGGGCTTCCCTTTCGCGGGAGGAAACGGCCGGGATCATCGGACCCGAAGAAAACGACTCGTCGAAAAGAGCTTGCGGCGCGAATACTCGCGACGACTTGGAAGCGAGCAAACCACCGCAGCTTTTTCCAGCTCGTCACAGCAGCGTCTGCCGACGTGATGCTGCGCGTCTGTTTCCTTTTCGGCTTGTCTTCGCGGAAGAGCGACGTGCCTGCAGCCAGAGGTCGCCCACGACGCCAAACCGTGACGGTTTCCTTGCGCGCGCCTTGTCGGGAGGGCGTTTGCCTTCGCGACACTCGGGCCACGAGCCCTGTCGGCCGGCTCGCTGTAAATCGTGCACTGCGGATTCAATGTCGCTCTCTCTGGTTGGCCGCAGTGGTTCCCAGAGAATAAACGTTGTACGTAGTACATTTGCCCGTCGAAACTGGGTCTTTGGTTGCGCCGGCGGGCGGACAAGAACTCTAGCTTTCGGCAGCGCCGTCTGCTTCGCTATTCTTGACAGCACACTGCGCGTGATGATGGACACTCGCTTTCGTGGCTAACGTCTGCGCCTACTCGGGCGTACGCGTTTGGCCGAACGAAAGAGGCGCGCTGCACGCGGGGCTTCCCTGGTTTTGACGGGAGTCTGTTGGCGGACAGCATGTCGCTCCCTCCGCGGCGAGCATTGTTCGTTCGCTTTGAGGAAAAGAGCTATTTCCTCGATGGAGAGGGTATACCCGGCTGTGTAGTGTACAGGGGCCTAGATGTTGGGAAGTATATGGCTAGATGTACACCGCACCGTCTGACTGTGCTTCCTAGGCCTGAATGCTAGCGCACTGCCACTCAAGCTCGGCCAATATGAAAACGCGAAAGATTAGGAAGTATTTCAACACGCATCGATGATGCAGATGAAAACAAATCGGTCGCAAATAATGGGACGTTCCCAGCTGTTTTTCATTGGTCTCGTCATCTGCGCAGCATAGGTGCAGCAAAAGTGATGCTCTATGCGCTCCCAGTGTCATTTGTATAGTGGTATTCGCAGGTCGTTCGCTGAATCTGATTTGCGAATGGCCTTTCGCGCGTGGGCTGGATGCCTCTTTTCTTGCCTGCGCCACCTGGCTGCACTGTTGTGTGTGTGTGTCCTCTTTCGTAGCATTGTATTGGACGAGACGGATGACGTTCCATTAGTGGGTACGCGTCGCTAGTCGATATATATATACGAGACAACACCGGTCCTTACACGCTCTGTATATGTAACACGAGACTTAGTGTGATGCTGGGCGTGCTGTGTTCCACGACATTTTTTTTACCTCTGCTGAGAGGTAGCTGAGAAGCGGAGTGCAATTCCTAGCTACAGTTTATCCACCGGCAGAATGCGCTGCATTCAGCTGAGCATTTTGAAAGAAAAATTTCTCGTCTTTCATTTTTTCTGCACTGACGTTTTTTCAGACTTCTTTTCGCGAAAAACCTGCGCCGGGTGAAACCACCTTCTCTCCCCAATGCCTGCACCGAGCACGCATCATCATTCAAGGCTGCACTAACCGACTATGTTTTGAGTTTATAATAGCTCATTGTTATTTGAACGTGCATTCTTATTGCTTCGCTGTATTTCTGTGTTTCATTTTTTGCATTTTTTGTTGTTCTTGTATTACCTCTCTCCCCCCTCTGTAACGCCTTTATACACCCTGAGGATAAAGTAAATAAATAAATATCTGACACTTTTCTGTTAAAAAGCTTCATCCTAAGTCCAAGGCGATGGGGCTGAAACTTTCGAAGCATTCGGGTTTAGTGACTGTGAAGGCAGTATGCACTTTAAGCAGATCTAGAGGTAACCCAGGGGAGGAGATCTGATTGATAGCTATTATCAAGACAAGAGTGAAATGTATAACCTCTCACTGGCTGTACCCGTCGCGATTCCCCGCACTACGAAAAGGCGATAGCACCATCCATCCCTCTCTCGCTTCATTCAACCTTCATATAACGCCTCCCTATACTTATGCTAGACGCAACCCGATTTACCGCAGTTTTCAGTGCCCGTGGAGAGCCGCGCAATGTCGGCGCTATAGCCTCAAGGTCACAAAACGCTGAAGCGCGCTCGCTCGCTTCCTCTCCAAGTATTCCTACAATTGGCCTGAAGCACCGAGTCGTCGCGACTGTCTGGTCAGCGTACACTCGTCGCGCACCCTCAAGGCTTGGGATCTAATCTTGTCCGGGTCCTATAGTAATGATATGTGGGGCTTTACGTCTCATAACCACGATATGATTACGGGAGACGCCGTAGTGAACGGGGAGCTCCGGAAATATCGCCCAAATGGTGTTCTTAAACGTGCACTGACATTACGCAGTATACACGGGACTCAGCCATCTCGCCTTCATCGAAATGCGACCGCCGCGACTGGGATCGTACCCGGGACCTTCGGGTCATGAGCCGAGCGCCCCTAGTCACTTATCCACCGAGGCGGACGCCTATCCGGATTATAGTTTTCAAAAGCTCAATTACATACTTTGTCCGTTACAACCTAAAGGGACCGACAAGCAATTGTTATTGTGGTTACCTTCATTATCGCAGCCGAATGCTTACATGTTAGGGTGTCTAATCACGCAATGGTTACTCGGAAAACTGCTTGAAGCACTTATAGTGATTTTTTTCCCCCTCGATGTGCAACGATGTGGGGCTGTATACGCACAACCCGTGCTGCGAGCAGTGCGAGTTGAGCGCGAGGGCGGGACGTACGTGCGCGGTGGTTTGCTGCGCATGCGTGCCTTTCGCGCATGCGCCGTGGTTCGACTGGCTCCACTATAACAGCCGTGACTGTAGCACCGCTTCTCAGCGTGAAACTTTTCTTTTTTTTTACTTTGTAAGCAGCACACAATATATCAGGATCAATGGAAAAATTAAACTCGCAACGTTTCTTATGCACTCACCTATGAGAAGACTGGTGAGCGAAAAACCAACTTTTCTTTTTCTTCTTAGCAGTCGATTTATTCACGCTGCGCCGCCGCCCTCCGAAAGCCTTCTGCACACAACGCGCTCTTCCACGGCCTCCGGGATCGGAGGCACCTGACGTGGTTTTGCCCTGCCTCCGTGATCGGCCGACCGTTAACAAAGCTACGATGTCGCGTGTGAGGACGTCATCATGTGACGTGGCGTCACTGATGTCGACCATCTTTGAATGGTATGACGTCATGTGGTCGTCACGTGATGACGATGCCTTGAATCACTGTGTCTAGAGATTGCCGATGCGTGTAGCCGGTCAATTTTCGCGTTTGGTGCGGCTTCTATAGGGTCTTTTATAGCCCTAATATACACGTTCCGATTCTGAGCGCTGATTATATGGCGCGTATATCAGATTATACGTACAGCAACGCAACGGCTCTTCCCCGTGACGTACCGTTTTTCTTGTGCGACTCTTACAAGCACGATTTAAAGATGCATACTGTACTCAAATCGCGAAAATAATGCTTGAATCTGTCATAGTGATACGCTATCGTCCCATTCCCAGCAGGATGTAATCGCACCTTCGAGCCATTTGTCGCTCCCGTTGAAAGATATATTTGGAGAACTGTGCAATATTCTAGTGCGCTGCAATGACTTCCCTTGAACAATCAGTCCATCACGCGGCAACTACATTCAACGGCGCTGCAAACTTTTACCGAAACAAAAGTGCGTGCACGTGGCACGTTTTTTTTGCGCCGATAAGGACCTCGCGCAGCGATATATACGACACCTTTACGACTTCGGCAGATTGCGTCGCCGTGCGTGCTTAACAGCGGCGCATATGCGCTCGTGCCACGAGAGCAGCTGCCGTCTTTTTTATTTCGTCTGCGTGACTGATTCGAAGCCAGGCATAACGGATTAATTCGACGAAACATTTCGGGGAGATTGGATTTTGCGCGTATACCGCCGTTTCCTTCTCATAGCCGGCGCGCCTCTACCCTTCCCGATTTGTTTGTTTTGCCTCAGCGTATGCGCTAAATTTGCTTCGTCGTCGGTATTGTACGCAAAATATATCGTGGGACGCTTTGGTAATGGCCGTTTTCTTTTTTTCTGGGGGGTATTAAAAGAATGACAGGAACAATTTTCCTTATGCTGTCCCGATTTCCGATCATCGTTATTGTGTCAGCTGCGCCATTTCTCAGGATATATATAGTTATGAATATAGTTATGAGACAATGTACGTTGCAGTGACTTGGCGTCCGCTCGCTGCGCAACTCTGTCGTGCGTTGGTACCCAACAGCTTCCCCCAGAAATGTTACGTGAAGGCACACGGAACACAAGGCCCGCCTTGAGGTTTGCCGGTCGGCGACATCATAGAAATCGCCGAGACGGTGCATCAGCACCCGGGGGTTATGCTATGAATGTCATACTGAAGCAGCCAGAGATGCGCCAAGAGAGACGACGTGATTTTGGTGTATACGGTGCATGCTCTTATCCTCTATCTTGGCTTACGTTTAGGCGCTGTGCAAATATATCGCAAAATAGGCCTTGCTTGCCCTTGTGCCTTACGCAACGTTCTATATCCTTTCAGAGAGCATATATGTCCCGCGTGTACACAAATCTGATGACACCTGATTGATTGATTGCTTGATATGTGGGGTTTAATGTCCCGAAACCACCGTATGATTATGAGAGACGCCGTATAGTGGAGGGCTCCGGAAATTTCGACCACCTGGGGTTCTTTAACGTGCGCCCAAATCTGAACACACGGGCCTACAACATTTCCGCCCCCATCGGAAATGCAGCCGCCGCAGCCGGAATACGAACCCGCGGGTCAGCAGCCGAGTACCTTAGCCACCGCGGCGAGGCCTGATGCCACCTGCTATATAGTAAACAAAAATAAGCGTACGTCGTGAAGACTTATAGCTTGTCACGTGATTTGCGCTCGGACTATAGGTATAGGCGAAATTAATTTTGTGCGTACCATCGTGCGTGTCCAACTTCTCTGTGGATTCAATTTGTTCCTTGATTGACTCGTCGGTTTTAGCCTCGCACTATGGTAATAAGGTGGAGGGGACGGGAAGAGCTTCAGAAGAAAAGGATGATCTCCTTAACGTGTTCCTAAAAATATATGCTTTATGTACGCGAACGTCCTTGCATTGCGCAGTGACTTCAAATAATTATGGCACGGAAGCGAATCCACGAGCACGTGTTCTGCATCGTTCGCTGGATGCTGAAATAGAATACCAGGCCAGGCTGCGCGGAGTTACAGATTAAATCAAGCATCGCAACGGGGGAGTGGAACTTCCTCACAAGGTCCAGCTTCGACTCTCAACTCATGGCCGTTTGGCGGGTCCGCGAGGGTATATGCCGAGCCTGGCACGGTCCCGACTTGGGACTAGGCCGGGTCCGCGATATCGTCATGTCTATATCTGTACCTAATAAAAGTTGTTTTCATTCATTCGTTCCGATGAAAGGAAGCGCAACTGACGACGAGAGAGGCGTTGCGATAGGGTTAATCATCAGGTGGGGTCAACTGGTGCAAGGGCAATGGAAAGTGGCGATTGCGCGGTGGCCGCAATGCCGCAAACTGTGCGACAGCGTGGTCCCACTTCGGATGGCCATGCAGCCGATAGACAGTTGCGGCCTCGGTGGGCTCCGAGGTCACGCGCGTCTCGCCTCGCGCGGCTTGCAGCCGCGTTATGGTCCCCTAGCCGCGTCGTTCGCTCCGTGGGCAGCGCACGTCTGCCTATTCGAATGCGCTCGACGTTTCGCCTTTGCGGTGGAAGACGAGACGAGCGCATTCATGTGTGGTGCGTGCAAGAAACGGCGCAGTGTGTTATGTATAAGCGACGCCAGCCGAATAATGCACCGTCGCTGTGCGCAGTAATGGAGAGCAGCACTCGGCGAGTCGTTACGCGATGCATTCATAAATATGCCACGCGCTCTCTGAGCTGGCGTAAGTGCAAGTACAGCGCGCACGCGCATGTTGCTCTTTACGTGCGCGCAATTTCGCCGACAGCAGGCCTTTTTTTTTTTTCCTTTACGCAGCGTAGGTAACCGAGAAAAAATGAAAGGGATTACATGCTTGCCTAATGACCTTGAATGAGTCGCTTCACAAGTGAGTATACGCGTCCATAATGCATTTCGTGCGCCACATTGTTACCACGTGAAGAACAAACAGCGCGGAGAAGCCACTTGTGACCTTTACTTCGCGAGGGTCGACGTCGACGGGTGAAGCTTCGACGTCTCCCCGAACAATGTATTGGGCAATGTACTTTCGCTTGCGAGTCGAGACGGTTTATTCTGACTGTATGTGCACGCCGTGTGACATTAGCTAAGCGAACCGAGTGTAATCTCAAGAAGTGCACGCACATTCATCGAGCGCCATGAACTGGCGGAGCCCAAGTGACGACGCCGTTGTCGACCAACTGCATGCTTCTCGACTAATACCGGACAATGGAGATTCGTGCAGTGCATCGGTGCAGTGCCCACTGGCAATCGTTAGTCGGCCCGGCCGAATCGCACGATTTTAGATGCACGCCGCCGTCGGCTTTTTCAAGGTCGACGACTGCGGGTTAAAAGCAGCGCATACACACCGTTGTCCTTGCGTGATGAGGCTGTTGACCGGCACGGCACATTCGAGCGGTGCCGCAATGCGAGAGTCTTCCGTAATCAGAATGATGCATGCAGCTGTCGTCCGCTGGCTCTCCGGCGAGGCCGGGAGACAATCTTATATGGACTGATTGCGCTTCCTTTTGGCTCAGTCCCGGCAATCTCGCCGGTTTCTCTAGTCGCGCACTTCTTTCTCCCCAGAGCTGCTCGCTTGTCCACGCGGGGCCGCCGCCAGTGGCGCGAGCCGCTCTTCGGGGCGTCGCATCGTGGGTTCACTCGCGGATCGTCCGATAAGAGCCGTCTTTCCCCGAGGGCCGCCACTCGTTCTCGCGGGCGCTGTTATGCGAGGCTGCCCCATAGCGCTTCCTTCTTTCCGGCCCGTTCATCTCGCTGCTACAAAGTGTTGCGACCGGGGTTTCCAGACACCGGGGGTCCGGGATGAAGTTGTCGAGGCAGGAGGAAGAGAGACTTGAAGAGGGTTTATTTACAATATATACATTGCGAACTCCCTACACGGTGAGCTCTCAAACGTGGCAAGCCTCTACATGACTCCTAACATAGCGCTACATGGTGCTTGGTTCTACATCGTTCTCCCTGGTTCTGCCTCTCGAAAAAGCACACCGAATGAGCCGTGGGGGCTCATTATAAAGGGTCTGTCCTCCCCAGATCCCTAGATCGGGGACCGCGTACAGAGGGCACCGTCCAATCACGGATCACACATTACCCGCGAGGGTGACGAGCACGCACGGTCCACGTGAACGTTCAAAATTGAAGCGTGATCACTGCACTCAAAGGTGGTGCCAGCAGGGCTCTTCCTCGTCGTGTGTGTCGCTGGTCGAGAGGTCCCACGCTCAGGACGGCATCCATCAAAGGGTCCGCCGAACTGTTTGCTCAATGAGCGGGGTGATTTGCGGGGGCCGCCGCGACCTCTTGTTCCCAGGAAGATGTCGCATTTGCTGTCGTCCCCCGAACGGCCCACTCCGTCGTGGCGACAGGACGTCTCACCCTCCTGCTAGGACGGACAATACAGGGCCGGCGTAGGCAGCCGGTCGTTCGGTTATTTGTTTGAAGACCAAAGGAGCGCCGCTCCCCCGCCAGCCCTGGCGCCGGCCATGACTGCATCCATTGAAAAGGCCGCCGTAAACAAGCTTCAAATGGTCGCCGAACGACTCGTTTAATTAGCGGGACGATTCCCGGCCGCCGCCGCCGCCGTCATCTTCCAAAGAAGAAGCTGCACTTGTGGTCTCCCGAACTGCTCACGGTGCCGTGGCGGCAAGACGCCGCACCCCCCCGGCCAGGTGGGAACAATACATGGCGGACACAGGCCGCCAACCCGTTTGGCGACCAAAAGGAACATCAAAAGGAACGCCGCTCCCTCGTCAGCTCTGGCGCCGGGCACAACAGCTCGTCCGCCAGCGGGAGAAGCGACCTGAGGGTGACCAGCTGCACAGGTTGCCCGAAGTGTCGCTGTGTAGTGCTGTCTTCCAGGCCACTGCTGATGACGCTCAGCCAAGGACTCTTTCCCTCTCGTTCCCTGTGGCTCCCCTCTGGGAAAAGCATTCATACACACCACCACAGGCACGGGAGAGCACCCTGCCCGCACTGAGACACGTCGAGTCCGACAAATTATCCAAAAGCAACCTTACTTAAGCAGTATTACCAAACACAAAGCAGCAATCGGGACGTTTCTCTGAGGTTTCACCAAAACTCCTAATCCCGATCCGATAATAATCTTCCCATCAAACTGCTTTCAAGAAAACTAACTGTCAAGTGATGCGCTCACCGTGGCATACCCGAGTGCTTGCGTGAGTAATCCGCCGTAACCCACCAGGTATCATACTCATAAAATGAAGCATTTTACTTCACGCTATCTTTTAGTTCCCGAAATTTAGTGCCGCCAAAGCCAGTCGTCAATTCCTTTTTAGAAGACGAAAGCATAACTGCCGTGCTGTACCTGCATCAGGAACATCTTTATTATACATCCGCAAACGCACATCACAGTGCTCCTGCCTGGATGAGATACCACCTAACCGTTCCCTTGCTGTTGCCACTTTCACAAAGCATACATATAAACTCACGAGCTAGCTTTTCTTACACACCGGACACATGCGAACAAAACATTAAATGAACAACAAAAAAAGTTTCGCATGAATCCTGAAAACCTCGCAAGAATATCCTTGCGTCCGTGCGCTCACTCAAAATTCGTCTCTAACGTCGGTCCTACTTGACAAACGCCCCTAACGTGTCGTTATACGGCCGCAAAACGGTTACCTTTAAAACCAATACATACAAAGCTTAAAAAATAAACAGCATGGTACCTGCTACGTAAACGCTATCTAGTAGCAGAAGTACAGAACACATTCCAAAAGGAAAACTGACCTAAACAGTCAAAACAGATATTCAAAACTAAAAAATACAAATCCGCGGGAGAGCCTTCCGAAACGCTTACCGCTGTCACTTAATTTTGAGACGAACGCGCGGCGTCGCGTCCTGTGGGTCTTTCTAGGCGAACGGGAATTGGAACAATGGCAAAACCCATTCGCTTCGCCTCCGACCCCCGCAAAGCTCTGCGCTGACAACCTGCGTTCTTACTCTCGCTGAGTACCTCGCACTCCCGCAGTCCATCAAACATGCCGTCGACAGAGCGACGAAAGGGTCTGCCTTTCTACCCAACGTGCTTTTTTTTTTTTCGTTTTGTCCGGCGGCTCGGACGCATACAAACCAACTCCGGTGCCGATGACAAACGCCTAATTCTGTACGCTCTAATGCGTGTCACTATCCTTCCAATAGATCTATACAACGCATATAGGCTACCAAAATGATAGAGCGCTAACGAAAACAAAGTACAAACGAGTTATTTACAAAATCACTAAAACAAACAAAATGTTCCTTTCAACAGTCCCGAGTCGACGTTTTCCGAGAGGCTAACAGCTGTTCGCAACAACTCTGAGTCGAACTCGCGGTGGTCGCGCCCGGAACGATTTTCTCGAGAAGCGGGGTCTACAACACGCGTCAATCGCCCTGCTACCGAACCCCGCGACGTTCCTCGAAGCCGACTTGCTGTCGCTTCCTGCCCCTCGAAAACCACCGACTCTTTTGCCCCGCACCCCGTCCAATGCACCGCGAGAACAACGGAAGGGTCTCTTGCCCTTCGACCACTTACGCACACAATGCGCTTCTCTTTTCTTTGTTCTCTGGCCGCTTGGACGCTTGCGATACGGCAACTTTCTTGAAATTTCGCTCCGCCATTTGAATACATTCCTCAAACGCGTCGCGATTTTTGCCTCGTCTTTACGGCGCTTTCTCCGTTTGTCACGCTTCTTCGTGCCGTCTACGGAGCCTTTCGCCAACCTCTGATGCTCGTCAGCACCCACTTGCTTGTTAGCTTTCCCGCGCGCACTGTCTGAATGATTGCCTAGCAATTCATCCTTCCAACACTGCCGCGTACGATGCGCTTTTCTTTTCCGGCGGTTCGGACGCATACGATACAGACCCGTCAGAGAAGACAACGGCACTTTTCTCGCGATGTCACTCCGCCGTTTGAAAACCTTACTCGAACGCGTTGTGCTCATCGCGAGCTTTGCCTTACTGTTGCCCTTCGGACGCTTTCTCCCCTGTGCACGCTTCTTTGCGCGGACCTGGGAGCCTTTCGTCCTACTCTGACGTTCTTCATCACCGATATGCTCCTCCGCCGTCTCGCGCGCCCAGTCCTGATGATCACTTATCAGTTCATCGCTAGACCGCGGCCGCGTAGATTGCGCTTTTCTTTTCCTCACTCTCCGGCCGCTCAGACGCATGCGATTTAAGCCAGTCAGAGAAGACAACGGGCCTTTTCTCGCAAATCCGCCACGCCGTTTGAAGGTCCTCGTCAAACGCGCCGCGCTGATCGCGAGCCTTGCCGCGCTTCTGTTTTTCGGACGCTTTCTCCGTTTGGCACATTCCTTGGTGCCAAACCTGGAGCCTTTCGTCCGCCTCTGACGCTCATCAACATGGTCTGCAGGGCTGCAAGGTTCGATGGAACACTCTGTTAATCTTAACTCCGTTTCCACCACCACGGAACCCTCACACCCTGCTGCGACCGCGAGCTCTTTTTTCTCGGAACGGGTTAGAACCTCACCCATGTCCTTACAGGCACTAGCCTTCTCTTTGGCCTCAAACGGCACCGCCGCTATATCTACAGATATCAGACCCGCAGCACTCTCTTCGGCCCTAAACGGCACCGCTGCTGAAATGCACCGTTCGTGCGGTACATCTGCAAATTTCTGACCTGTAGCCTTCTCTTCGGCCTTAATCGGCACCGCCGCTACGTCGCACCGTTCGTGCACTTCATCTACAGATGTCTGACCTGTAGCCTTCGCTTCGGTCTTAAATGGCACCGCCGCTACATCGCACCGTTCGTGCGCTACATCTATGGATTGACCACTCTGCTGCAATGCC
This sequence comes from Rhipicephalus annulatus, assembly GCA_013436015.1. NCBI lineage: Eukaryota > Metazoa > Arthropoda > Arachnida > Ixodida > Ixodidae > Rhipicephalus > Rhipicephalus annulatus. The sequence continues at coordinate 28,515 of WOVY01003232.1, read as the reverse complement.
ACCAATTCACAATTAAGCCTTTCTATCTCTTCATCTAATTCCTGCATCCTTTTATATGTTCTTCATGCCTGCGCTCAGCTTCCAATTCCTCCTGGCGCCATCTTTCCTTTCTTTGCGCCCTTTGTACTTCCTCCTCCTGGTCCAATAAGTACATATTCCCGAAGTGCTCGATTTCCTCATTGTCACTATTGCTTTCGAGAATCACTTCGCGGAGTTTAGAAGCAGGCATATCATCATTAAAATCTAGCTCCAGATCCCAACACAGGTTCAGCAGGTTCTCTCTTGTCAATCTCGTAAGATCCATGGCGACTACTTTGCTTTGGCTCAGCTGTGACAAAACACAAACCCACCAGCGTTTCAATTCTGGGTCTAGAGAAATTGAAGCCTGGCAAATCTCACAGCGGAGACCACAAGCTTAAGCACCCAAGTAGCACTACGTGGCCAACATCCCTCTCTACTTTTTCTTGTTAATTTTTCACTCCTGCTTTTTACAACATCCTAAAATTTAACCCGCAACGTACCCTTAGAAATTTTGAAACATTACCACTTGTTCCTATTGAATCATCTAAGCTTTCCTGCTTTAGCGTACTTGCTCAGATAATCATCCAGTGCTGCCTTGTGCTGAGATAACAACCACAGTGGCCAGGCAGTTGTTGGTTATATCTATCTTTTAACGAATCTAGGCTAAAAGACTCGATATATCTCAAGCACAAAGCCAGGCACTCACCCCATTACGTGCGGTGGTGGTACGCTGCTTCGATCCCGCCGAGTTCCAGGGCTTTCGGCTGGCCTCCGGTACATGTCGCTCTCCGTCGCAGACTCGTATCCCACCGCTGCCAACCAGTTGTTGCGACCGGGGTTTCCAGACACCGGGGGTCCGGGATGAAGTTGTCGAGGCAGGAGGAAGAGAGACTTGAAGAGGGTTTATTTACAATATATACATTGCGAACTCCCTACACGGTGAGCTCTCAAACGTGGCAAGCCTCTACATGACTCCTAACATAGCGCTACATGGTGCTTGGTTCTACATCGTTCTCCCTGGTTCTGCCTCTCGAAAAAGCACACCGAATGAGCCGTGGGGGCTCATTATAAAGGGTCTGTCCTCCCCAGATCCCTAGATCGGGGACCGCGTACAGAGGGCACCGTCCAATCACGGATCACACATTACCCGCGAGGGTGACGAGCACGCACGGTCCACGTGAACGTTCAAAATTGAAGCGTGATCACTGCACTCAAAGGTGGTGCCAGCAGGGCTCTTCCTCGTCGTGTGTGTCGCTGGTCGAGAGGTCCCACGCTCAGGACGGCATCCATCAAAGGGTCCGCCGAACTGTTTGCTCAATGAGCGGGGTGATTTGCGGGGGCCGCCGCGACCTCTTGTTCCCAGGAAGATGTCGCATTTGCTGTCGTCCCCCGAACGGCCCACTCCGTCGTGGCGACAGGACGTCTCACCCTCCTGCTAGGACGGACAATACAGGGCCGGCGTAGGCAGCCGGTCGTTCGGTTATTTGTTTGAAGACCAAAGGAGCGCCGCTCCCCCGCCAGCCCTGGCGCCGGCCATGACTGCATCCATTGAAAAGGCCGCCGTAAACAAGCTTCAAATGGTCGCCGAACGACTCGTTTAATTAGCGGGACGATTCCCGGCCGCCGCCGCCGCCGTCATCTTCCAAAGAAGAAGCTGCACTTGTGGTCTCCCGAACTGCTCACGGTGCCGTGGCGGCAAGACGCCGCACCCCCCCGGCCAGGTGGGAACAATACATGGCGGACACAGGCCGCCAACCCGTTTGGCGACCAAAAGGAACATCAAAAGGAACGCCGCTCCCTCGTCAGCTCTGGCGCCGGGCACAACAAAAGTCGACCGGTTTCTAATGCGGAAGCAAAGGCTCGAAGTGCACTGCACTGACCGATATGGTTCGAGATGAGCGACGCCCGTTGCCCCGGTACTCTCTGCTTGAAGGCGAGCGGTCTTTCACTATAGATGTCAGGGAAGTCTACTTTTCTTCCTGCTTCATTGCCTCGCTTCCGGAGCACTCCACTACGGCGTCTCTCGTAATCGTATGGTGGTTTTGGGACGTTAAACCCCACATATCAATCAATCAATAAATCATTCATTGCCTCGCATGCCGCGGTTGTGCACCTCGTCCACTCATCGAGCCAGAATGCACTGCCATGGGACGCTACGAAATGCGTCTTCGCGTGAGAAACAAGATAAGGTGAAATACTTGTTTATCGACTTGGTAGAAGTTTTTGAAGGAAGTTCAAGCGAATCTTGGCATAATATTTAATGCTGATTTGATTGGTTTTGTATAGCGGTTAGCGTAGCAGTACTTCTACGGGTATCCAGAGAGCAGGGTTAATCGCGTGCATTCGGATTTCAAAATCCGCGCCAAGAATTAACGGAGTGCCATCAAGGGATCGACTCAATCGCGTCACGCTATCGGCGCATTGCGTGGCGAATTCGCGTAAAGTAAGAAGGCGATTATTGTGGTGGCATGCCATACCATCCGTCTGCGCCAGAGGAATATATATGTATATATTGTCCTGTCGGCTGCGCCGCTGTGATGAATTAGACACAGCTAGCGCCCGTCGATGGGATGACCCTACTTATTCTCTGTCATTTATAACCCCGTTTCGCCCTATATAGTTGCCCGCGTCCCCGAACCGCGGTGTCGTTATTTGTCATCGCACTATACATGTACGCCCGTAAGCAAAAGTAAACGGACCATTCTCGTCTTGATACATTTGCTTTCTGCGCCGTTCAAGTGGCGAGCCATCTGCCGACCATTTTTCTGACAAATTTCGTCAGAGTTACGCTCTCGACAGCTATTCTGTCAAAGCACGGAGACCTCGACGGTAGACGGCTGGCCATTAGACGTCGTAGACAGCGATATCAGCTCGTGCTTCCATGGTTCGTATACTTTTGCGCACGGGTGTACGTACACACGAGCGTGATCTAGAACGCGCTGTCTATAATGAAAATAACCATAGCGTGCACCCGTGCGTCTTCGAGAAAAGTGCGCAGTTGGAAGCGTCAACTTAGCAGCTTTTGACTCTATTTGCTAACGAGTCGAGCGTACATGACGTCCGTATAGTCATACTGTAATGATACGTTAGTGCCTTTCTCGAGAAATAAAGGGTTTGTACGATAAACATTTTGCCGACAGCTACGTATAGGATTTAAAGGAAAAACGGTATACCATATGTTCGTTTAAACACTACCCCGAGTGGGTGACCAGGGGAACTTTCCGTAAACGCTAAAAATTGCCACGCTTTATCTATGGGATGCATGATGGGAAGTCGAGTTCAATTCAACGAAAAGTAACTCGGGGATCCCTGCGAGCGGCCGGGGAAGCTGGGTGGCTGCCAGCGCAGTAACTCGTCTCGCGAGCGGCCCCTTGCAGACGGGCATAGTCCTTCAATACGTTTTTCTGAGACAGGCTTGGCAGCCAGGTTGGATCGCCTTTCCCAGAACGCAGGCGGGCAGGTCATCGAACAGCGAGTCCTCCCGGCCGCCGCCGCTCCCGAGGCGACGGCAACTGTGCGATTGTCAACAGATCCAGTGCTTTCGTCGGTCCGCAGAGCACGAGCGTGCGCTCAGGCGTTCAAAGTCGTCGTTAACTGTGGCCATTGTGCGACGTGTCGCAGGCCGCAATGCACGCGCAGAAAAGCCTGCTACTGAGTTTCCGGGAAAAAAAAAAAGGTACTTTCCAAACTATACCGTGAGCTATAAGTGTCATCGTTCCGAACCCAGCTCCGTCGATATTTACCAATGGTCGATGCAGGCAGCGCATGTGGAAACGTCTTGCAGGGCTCCTTGCCTCTGTACAAATGGTTTCTTTTATGTAATATGCCGCATTATACTGGCAATATTCACTGACGGTGTAACTGTGGATTTCAAAAAACATTGAAGAAGAATGGTGATTAGGGCTAGTTGGTTTGAATCCACGATAATAAGGGTTGCAGCGCGAGCACGAATGTGCTAGAAGAAACAGACGAAAGTTGAGGCACGAAAGGCAAAGAGGACTCGTGTTGTCCTCTTTGCCTTTCGTGCCTCGACTTTCGTCTGTTTCTTCTAGCACATTCGTGCTCGCGCTGCAACCCTTATTATTGTGGATTTCAAGTCTTATGCACATGCACGCTATCTCGATCTTTGTGCTCGCTATAAACAGCCTAACGACTGAAACAAAAAATGATAACATCTGTACATTTTGCACATCCCTCGCGAGGTGCGCGAGTTGTCAAAGAACGAATGATTGTGAATACTCTCACTGATTAGCCGGCTGTCCACCCCACGTCGACGCTGTACCATTCTATGGGGAGACCCGAAGAAAGCGAACGGAAGAAGGTCCATGGAACCATTAGCGACGCCGTCCAAATTGGCTTCTTTCTCTGCGCGCAGGCAGGCTCCCGTTTTTCTGTGGCACCGCCGACCCTCGCTGATGGCTTCCTTGCGTCCGTGCCAAAACGTCTCTTTCTCCATTTCGGTGGCGCCGTCGACGACCGGCCACTTTTTTCTCGCCTTCGTTGACGCTCTCCTCGTCCGGCCGAGGGAGAGGCCCTTATGTGATTCTTAAATGAAAGGAAGATAAAAGTGAGCCCCGTAACTGTCTCTCAGGGGGAGGACACCTCAACAGTAGCTCACGAGGAAGGGGGGGGGGGTAAGGAAAGATTAATAGGATAGAATTTAAAGGTATAGAGATAAAGAGATGGGGAAGGATAGAGCGTGGCGCAGGAACAGCGACATCCAGAAGCAAGGAGAAGATAAGAAAGGTGGACACTGTCGCAGAAGTCCGAGGACGGGGCACCACTCAGTGAGAGCTCTTGTCGGCGGCAGGTGATGGCGTAGGGCGAGCCAGTCGGCCAGAGCTGCGCTGTCGTCGGAGATCACGGTGGCACAACCAGTCGGCACAAGATCCAGCGAGCCAGTCGAGAGAGAGAGAGAGAGAGAGAAAGGCCCATTTCGGCACACACTCTACGCCTTCGGTGTCAGCGACGTCGCTTTTCTCTGGCTTCCTATCGTCCGACAAGTTATGGGTTCCGTTCTTCTTATCTCCATTATCGATCGCGACAACTAGGTCAATTATAACGACGGAATATCGCGTACTAAACAAACCATCAGTGTAGCGTGTTGGTTTAAGAAAGTGGCTAACGTGCTTCGTGAATTTTCTTGTCCCCAAATAATGACATCCATTTGGTCCTCCCGACACCTCCCCCCCCCCCCCTGCGCCAGTTGTGCTTAATACGCTTATATAGTCGGACCTTTCACGTACGGTCTCTCTTTTTTTCTTTTTTTACCGGTACGTACGACCAAGGGCACTTGATGCTGCATTACAAGAACTGTTTACTTCCCGTCTTTACCCCTGGGCGCCGGGGACAAATGACGGGCCGCTTTGAGCAGCGAGTCATCTCATTATTCTCATTTTCGCATTCCTTTCTGTTTTCCCTCGGACTCGACCAACGAGGGCAGAGGCGGGGAAAGGAGCTGTTGCGAATGTTGGAGCCTCCTAATGTAGCGCACGCCAATGTCGTGTAGTACACACAACTCTCTTCGTTGACGTACCAGTGCGTTCGCAGTACTTGGTGCATGGTTGCGGCCCGCGTCCTTGAACCGTGCATTCTGAGAGAGCCCGGTCGTCTGTACCTGGAACACGCAGAGCAACTCGGGTTCGCCTCCTTTCGGACAATTGCTCGAGCCGTCTTCGTAGTTCGACGTGGCCTGGTCACTGTCTCTCGCGTTGTGTATTATAGCCCATGATTACTGCACCCTCTACCTGCCTATAGTCGGTCGGGCCGGGTTTTCCCGACTGGCGCGGCCGCGCCTGTTAATCGTCGTTGCCTGCTCAAACCACGTGACCCCCACACTACTTACTCTTGTTGGCACCCCCTGCTGCCCGATCGCATTCTTTCCTTCAGCTTGCGATCACTCGCTTCTTCTATACGTAGACCTCGAAAGGTCGGCTTGTGCGAAGTGGTCACCCCTCAAGAGAAGGCAATATCATTTCGATGCCACATGTTCACAGTTGTTTCATACGGCTGAAGTTCATACACTTTTGTATGCGTCTATGTATAAGCAAACATACGAACACATGTGCGAGCACATAGAAAGGAGAGACGGGGGGTGGTGAGCGAAACCCCCGAAAAAAATTTCTGGCTTCGGCCCTAGGCTTTTGTCTTCGCGTCAGGTGCGTGTATTTTGATAGAAAACCCCCTCAAGTCGATTGACTGCACGCAAAAAGAAACAAACCACACTTGGCAAGTTATAATGTAGTAGATAGAAATCGGCCTTTCTCTTAATATGGACGCAAAGGGGAATGAATACACATATGTAAATGGTATTCTCGATAAAACAAAAGCAGCACCAGTGGTACGTTTTTCACAATTTTTTTTTTGCGGGAGGGGGGGGGGTATATGTTAAACGTAATATTGTAAAGCGGCTAAAAAAAATGGGAGAATTGTGGGGAAGTGCTTTCGAGAGATAACTTATTTGAATACGATCCATGCAGCGCACTTCGCTTTGTTGGCGCCGAGCTATGCTCCCGCAAAGGTGGCAGAAGATAGCGCCGCCTTGTTCTTCATTCATAAAGCGCTGTGTTTTTTTTTTTTATCCTCCGCCGAACGCATCCCGTCTTCGATGAGTAGGTGTGTCGTAAGTTTTACTGGAGCGTAGATGGGTGTTGTTAAAACAGGAACTCGAAGATACTGCCCTCTTGGAAGCCCGCTACGCGTTCGCGGGTTTAAGTGCCTAAAGTGAAAGGAGCCCGCGTTCCGGTTGTCTTCGCGTAGGTGGCAATCAAGGCGAACGAAAACAACGCTTATAGCAGCAACAGAGCGCGCGCTTAGAGTGTCTGGGCGCTAACGCGCGGAGCATTTGCGTTGGAGCGCTCCTCTGTGACGATTGCGTCCTCCGCAGGCTGACGACGATGGGGCCATTGTGTGGCGGCGGGCGCACGCAACTGTCGGTGGGGGGACTCGCGCCTTCATGGCGCGGGCATTGCTGTTTCTGTGTGTGGCCACGCGGGCGTGTATATCGCTACACCGACGCGTTGATGCGTGGCCGTTTCCTGCCGCCTTTCCGTCGCCGTCCATCCTTTGTCTCGCGTGGTCCGCTTCGTGTGGAATGCATCTCGCGCCGCACGACGACTCTCGTGTACCAAACAAAAGTGACATGCACAAGCCCACCTCCTCCACTTTTTTTTCTTGTGAAGATGAACGTTGATGGTTCTATAAAAACCACGTCTTCTCTCGGTTTCCTTGCTTTCCCTTCTCGTGCATTAGGGCAAGCTGACAACATTGGGCAGTCGGTGGTTCGGCATCGAGGGTCCCAAACAAGTATAGAGCGATGCGGTGTTGTATAGGTGGCGCCTTCGTTTTTACTGGAACCATGGCGACCGATGAGGACGGACCAGGGAACGGACATCAGCTCATTTGAAGAAAAGGCAGCGACCCGGGCTCTGCAATTCCCTTAGCGAAGCGCTGCCTTCTCCTCCGAGCATTTATTGCGCTGGCCGGTCTCGTATCTCCTGATACCACCTCTCCTCTATCGTGTGCAGCTGCTGTTCTACTGACACTCGTGCTGCAGTTCTAATGGACGACTGCTTATGCTTTAAATACATTACCTGTGTTCTATCCATTTGATTCCTTCAGCACAGGCAACAAATGAGCACTCCGCCTGGTCGCCCCGTGCGTGCAATGTGTGAAGCGACGGCGTGGAGCGAAAACAGTCGAAATTTCAAGCAGAAAAGAAGGCCATTGTAAAGGGGGAGTCGGTGGCTCCTGTATGTAGCCTGCTTTCAGGCCTCTTGAGGTTGTTTTCCTCTGGACATGGCTCGTACCCAATGGAGGGGATCGGTCGACTATAAGGTGAATTGGCGTGGCAACGGCGAACTTTAATTTCTTCTAACTCGTTCAATAACGAATTGACTTTAAAGGCTTCTTCGGGTAAAGCGCGTCCAATAAACGGCGCATTACAACCGCAAGCTGCGACCTATCAGTTTTCAATGAGGGTGGTGAAGGGGGTCATATAGGAAGAGATTTTCAGTGTTAACTTTGCTATCTTATCCACACTTCTTTTATCTTCGACAGGCGCCTCCGTGAAAATTTTCGCATTTCAAACACCGAATGGATGCGTCACGCCAATGATAGAAGTTTTGATTTAAAGAAAAGGCGGGGGGCGGTGGATTCTCGCAACTATTGGGGCGACGAGTTACGCCGGCTCGCACCTCACACGCTTGGAAGTTCTTCTGGAGTATTTCTGCGAATGCTCTCAAAACCAGGGAAATTGTTAATTATCAAAATGTCTCAAAAAAGGAAGCACATAATTATTTAACAGTGCTATTTGTTTATAGAATATGCACAGTTAGCGCACATTGCCCGTGGTCGCCGTGATGGGGTATCCCCAAACAAGCTTGTTGCGTGAAAGGCGGCCAACCCCTGAGAACGAACGCAAAATATTGATTGGCGTGCCTGTGTTAATAAATGAAGTACACTAGAAAGAAGCCTCAATTAAGCAATAGCGTGACCGAAGCATTACAGAGAAGTAAACGTTGTTGCGTGGGCGTTATCGGAGCTTTCCGAAAGTAATTCCTTTTGAAACTCTGAGGAAATTGGCACCTACGGCGTCTCGTGCGCGCCGTTAGCAAAACTGATTTTTTTTTCGTCTACTTTTTTATCATAATTACTCAATCGGCATCGCAATCTACGTATATTGGTCTCCCCAGGAAGCTATTTTCCCACAGCTATCTTTTTTTGTTTTAATCAAGCACATTCATTGGTTCAGGCTAAAATAAACTGGAACATATATTCCGTGCGGCATGCATTCTTTTTTGACACGTTCGGCACGCATTTTGTGCATAGGGTGTCTGCCTTAGTACGAAAAGGCGACACGGGGTGCCAAGCGCGTAGCCAGGAAGTTTTTTCGGGGGGGGGGGGGAGGGTTGGCACCAACTTGATTTTGGGAGAGGCACCACCATAAATGAAATAGCCATTTTTTGTGTCTCTATGACATGGCGAAAAAATTTGATGGGGGTGGTGGGGGGCACGTGCCCGGTGTGCCACCCCCTGGCTACGTTCCTGCGGTGTGCTAGTGTTTCTGTCTCGCTGTTTTTTTTGTTGTTGTTGTAGTGGGCACGCTAAGCCGTTGACCTTTAATGTGTTTCTCTTTTTTTTTCCTCACAACTTCTGCTCTATATTCCTCGCTAACATAAAGGTTCTGTGTTACACCTGTTGGCCACCGGTGTGCACGGAATAGCATGCCGTTGTCCTCAGTTGAAAAAAAAAATCAAGATGCGTGTTTACGGGAATCGAAAAGAAGCCACCCGCCCTCCTCCTCCTCCCACGCTCGACATTCGGAGGCCCCTTGCGGGGCGGGCTTTGCCGCGCAGCACGTGGATGTCGGCTTCGTCGACCTGCGGGTCGTGCGGCGACCGGTTCAGACGCTCTCCTCGTCGGCGTGATGTGCCAGGGGCCAGTGCACTCTCCGGTGGCGAGAAGGGAGTTGCCCCCCTCCCACTCAAGTCCCTTTGCGGAGCTTCCCACGCGGGTCCGTGTGACGCGACTCTCCGCGCTGCACCTTGAACTGGGAGGTTCCACCTGTTGCGGGGCCTTGGAAGCACTGCTCATACGGCGAGAACCGAGAGTACACTGCACGCTACTTATTAGGGCAAAAGCCTTACGTGCCTCAGCAATCGCTCAATTTGCCCGTCTGTTTCGGCATCGGCGGCGTCAACGCGAGTGATTAAAAAAAAGCAGGTGTTTGTGACTTTATGACGTCATAATGAGGTGACATCGCCGAAATTCGTGGTCACACATGATGACGTCAATACATCGTCGCTTGGTCATAGGTGGGCCGACCTCAGTGAGGTACAGAAAGCTTGCAATGGCTCCCTCCCAGAAGCAATGCAGAACAGCTCAGAAAGCGTTGAGGGTTGGCTGAGGAAAGAGAGATGGTCTACACCTTCGAGTCGCCCGGGCCCCGTCAGTTTTTGCATGCTTCGCCGTGCTCCTGTGGCTGGTCGAAACAATGATGACAGTTTGAGGGGGGGGGGACTCGTGAAGGGGGAGAGAGGAGGGTTCCTGGTCTACTTTGGCATGGCTCAGCGGTGTTTGGTCCTCCTTGTTTTTAGTGATAAAGAGCACAAGTTGCGCGTGCCCATGCCTAGCAGCGCTTTCGAAGCTCCCGGATGGAATGCGTTTTGGTGAATTTCGGTTACGGAATCTCGTTTCGTGCCGGCGATGTCGAAGCATAATCTAATAAAATGCGAGGACGGTACGTAAACGGCGCTGTATTAATATTACGTCGGCTCTCCAATCCTGCCGAGGAGGAGGAAGATGTGTGGGGTTTAACGTCCCAAAACCACCATTTGGTTATGAGAGACGCCGTAGTGGAGGGCTCCGGAAATTTCGACCACCTGGGGTTCTTTAACGTGCACCCAAATCTGAGAACACGGGCCTACATTTCCGTCTCCATCGGAAATGCGGCCGCCAGAGCCAGGATTCGAGCCCGCGACCTGCGGGTCAGCAGCCGATTACCTTAGCCACTAGACCACCGCGGCGGGGCAAAAGACGGTATATTACAGGGAGCTTAACCAGTTCTCAGACCGGATGCTACCTTGTGACCAGTGTTGCCACTGGTGGCTATTTTTTGCCAAATTAGCGAACTTGAGAGGTCTGTGGCGGCCTAAAATTATGAATAGCGACATAACGAACTTTTGGTAATTTCAGGCATGAATTGACTGATTTACGCATTCTTTACTAAGTGTCTTCAATACGAGTGGGCGACAACATATCTTTCTTTGTTTTACACCCACCAGTAGAAGGCGCACTTAACGTCTTTCCTGTCTCGCCTGTGAATCTCTTAATTCACCTATAAATCCTGGAGGCACTGGTTCGCGTGGTGCGAGGCGGTCGTGTTACATACTACGTCTTTTTTAGAGGCACGAAGAGCTTTCAGCGTCTTCAAAGTTTCGTTTCTGAAATGACTAAAGGTGATGGTTACGCCGCATGTTCCGACCGCAGCTCCAACTGTAGTGAATAGCTTGTCGTCTTCTTCACTGCAGCAGTACCCCTTAAGTTGGTATGTTGAGTTTTAATTTCTTGTTAACATACTTTTCGGGTGGGCCAAGAAGTCGTACAATTTGGTATGTTGGGTTTAATTTTCTTGTTTACATACTGTTCGGGTGGACCAAGAAGTCGGGCTTCTTTAGGCAGCCTTCAGAAACTACATGTTGCGAATGTATAGTGTATAAGCATGGTCACACTAAAAGCACGGTGCTCGTATTGCGATGCGTGGCTGTGCTGTATTGTCATTCTCACTCGTCGAAATCGTGTATTCTGAAACCCAGAAGCGCGGATAACACAATTGTATGGGCTGTAGGCCTAACCTTTGGTGGAAATCATGGTGGTAGAACATGTAGTGCACAGATCCCAGCTTGATACACTATATACATTGCCCGCCATGATAATCCCCCCCATCATCTGCTTACTGCTTACCAGCATTATCGCAATGGTGAGAAGAGCTTCCCAACTTGGTGCACCATGTGGTCCACCATAATAAGCCCCACCCACCATATGCTCAGTGCTTCCCAGCATTATCGCAATTTTGGGCAGAGCCTCCCATGATTGCCCACTATCTAGCCGCTACTTCTCACCATCGTTTCCACTTTACCCATCTTCTGTACACCATGCCACCCAGTATGTCCCGGCATATCCATCATATTTTCCACTATGTCCCGCCATATCCACCATAATTTCCACTATACACACCGTTAATTCCACTACGCCCACTGTGTTTTCCAGTATTCACCATGGTAGTTTTTTCCGATAAGGTGGTTAGGCAGTATACTTTCAAAATTATTTTTGTTGCTTTGTAATTAAGTTGTTCGATTATCGGACTCACGATTCCACTGCAGCGAAATTATCTAAATCTACAGGAGGGCTACGCACGATGTCCCTCTTTTCTTGTAGCGACCGCTTCATCATTCGCTACGACAGAAACTATCACAGACTTTCGTTGCGAGGCGCGCTAGAATTCAGGGACGCTGCTAGTGCATGCATGACCTTTTTCAGTGCTTCTGTGGTGGAACGGATATGACTGACATGAAAAAGGTCACATAATATAGGGTTTACCGTAATGGTACCGTATTGCACGGCGCTATACATATTTTAAAACTATCACTACTAAGTACGCCACACAAATGTAAAGTGGCGAGTTTTGGCGACATTTTGCTCGTCGTTTGACGAATTTCACTCGAAGGTCAGTGGTATAACCCTGCTTAATTGTGACTGCTATGCGAAGAACATGCGACTGCTTGGTTTTGTGTCTTTGCGTATATACCCTACCAGCGGTGGTATGCTGGCCTGCTGCATTTCCCAGCGTACACACAGAAACCGTTGGTAAAGTGTTCGTTAATTATTGCTAATGTTCACAATTGCTGGCGAGTTCAATCCAACGCTAAAACATACCTTTCGATGCCTTTCCATCGATCTCAATCGAATGACACTTGCGCGAATACAACGAAGAATTCCTGAGTTTTCTTTTTTCGTATAACAATAATTGTTGGAGCTTAACCTCCCAAAACCACCATATGATTATGAGAGACGCAGTTGTTTCCGTCTAAAACATTTTTGTCCTTATAGGGAAAGCTCATATTGAGAAGCTTGATGTCGCGCCTTGCATGTCCTCCGTTCATGGCGTCCTCTGTATACGCCTCTTTGAGCCATCCATCTATCCCTTACTAACAGGCAAAGCGGGCTCCCAAGGTCGGCATATAAGCGTCAACGGCTCTTCCAAGCTCGTCTGCATCTCGTGACAACGGTTAGCCAAGTTTTGACGCTGTGCCAAGCGCGTTTCGCTCGTCGAGCAGAAATAGCGCACTGCCGACAGTATCGCTTTTTTTTTTTTTCACTTCATCTCCTTCATGCCAGCTCAGTCAAACGAGTTGTTCCTTGCAGCCAAGCTGTTGGCGTCTTATTCTTTCAGTCGGTGCATATGATAACGCGTAACGCCAGCTCACAAAGGCACGAAGAAATTCAAATATTGTGGGCCGCACGTATACTTTCACCGTTGCGTTGCTTTGTGTAGTCGTCGCGACTTATAAACGACAAATTCAACTTAAAAAGTAGAATTAGCATCCACATAAATTTTCGTATGGCTTTTGCTGTGTCCATGTAATGCTATGTTAACTATAAAAATAGCCTACCGATTTTAGTAATCTCAAAAGAAAACAAAAATCGCTTTCTACGACGCATATTTGAATATTCAGCAGATGTTCGTTCTCTGGGTTGAAATTAAAACGAAATTAGTTATAGAGTTGTTCGTTCATCCATTAATCCTCAACTGAGCTGCTAGCTCATCACAAGGTTCAACCACTGGACGTTTTTGCGGTTAGAATTACTGATTGCGCGTTCGGCACAGCGTGAACTGTACAGAACTCTGCTCAGAATGAACAGCTGTGCTTTTCTTGAAGGAACTTAACAAGAGGTGCGGTGTGAAACGCCTGTAAAGAAGAAAAAAAAAGTCACAGTGTATTTACGGAGTGAATGATGATGAGTGAGGTTAAGCGTCCGCCCGGACGCTAAGACAGACGGACGGACAGACGGACAAACAGACAGACAGACAGAAGAGCGAACGGGCGTACGGACGGATGGATGGACGCTTCGCTTCACTCATCATCATCCACTCCGTGGATATGCTGTGACACCGTTTTTATTGACATGCAATGCAATTTTATGACCTTGAAAACTGGCCACTACGACGACGTCACGGGACCTACGACCCACGGCGTAAGGAAGGAGCTTCGCCCCTTAAAAAAAAAAAAAAACGACAACAACGCATTCTGAAAATTCCATAATTATCATATTGGAGCGAGTGCAATTAGCTTAACAAAGCATGCAATTAATCATTCTGGGTGCGCGTTGTTGATTCACTGATGAATTAAGACAATATATGCTTTCCTGGCAGGATCTCTGTGGGAATCCAGATTCTGTGATGATTGTTGCTGGACTTACCTGAAATATAAGGATAAGATCACGGCATGAGCACAGTTCACTTATGAAAATGTGTAGGCTATAGGCTTCCCTTCACACTAGAATTTGTGCAAGGGTGAGCGGCAGGGGGCAAGGAGGGTGCGTGAGAATAATTTTACCATTTAAATGTTTACCTATAGTAATTAGCGATACCATGCGACGACCAGGACAAAGTGTAATCCTGTTCAGATGATTTTCCTCATTTTCTTGAGTCTTCACTGTGACGGCTCTTGTGTGTTCTTCCTACATCTTGTTTGACTTTGCCAAAGTTCTTGTTACGCCAAAGATGGCTGTTTTAGCGAATTTAACAAGTGCCAATTTCTAATGGCGTTTCCACACGCACACACGCGCGAAAGAAAAATGTGGGGCAGAGGTGAATAGATCGTGTGTATAGCCTTAGGTGCACGTCAAAGACCTAGGGTGGTCTAAATTTCTGGAGCCCTCCACTATACGGCGTCTCTCATAATCGTATCGTGGTTTTGGGACGTTAAACCCCACATATCAATCAACGAAGGTTCACTGACAATGCTTCTTTTGTTCCTTGGAATACACGAGATACATACACACCGTGCAGTTCCACTGATTGCGCAGGGCACGATAGGCGGGCTTTACCGAAATTTCAATGCGTACTAAGAAAAGAACTCCTGGAAATGCGAGATTGGGAGAAACAGCTTTCACGTGGGCCCGCGGGAAAGAAAGTGCGGAGATGGATCCGTGGGCCCGGGCTGGTTTCTCCTCGGAAGCGTCGTTTCCCATATATTGGAGCGAATGGCTGCTTACGCCGGTCGGGAAAACAGCCCCGATGACGTCCGTTACTTTGCGGCGGAACACGTGATTTTTTTTAATAAAATCGTTGCACTTTCCCGTGTCAAAGTTAACGAAGCATCCTGTTGCTCACACAGCAACCGATGCCTTTTTTTTTCTTTTAGTTTCCTTCTGGTGGGAGAGGAAACGCGTTTACGAGTCAACAAAAAGTTGCGGAAAAAAAGGGGCTTTCCCCGAAGTATACTATAGTTTGCGACAAGGAAAGCGTGAGAAAAAGCCAGGGTAACGTCATTCCGTAGGCTTACATGTGAAGTGAATAGGTATATAGGCAACGCTTTCTCAAGAGAGAATCACAGCGCTTTGCTTAAAATGGTCCTGCAAGAAGTAAACTGATCAATGGGATGATCGTGTGGCCGATCGTGTGCTTGCGGATAGTTCGAGTTTAGGAAATTCGATGAAGGTTTAACTCTGCCGAACGCAAGAATAGATAAAAAGACTATGGGACCGTAGCTTTAGTTCCCTGGCGGTATGCGTATCGCGGAGGCTGAGCGTATGCCAGTCGGGACATTCGCTTGAACTCCCGCGCCCGCGTTGAGAGGAGCAACTCTTTCGTGAGAAACGAACATAGAAGGGCAAAACTCGTGGGCGTGGTGACTTCATCGAAAGCGGGGAAAGTCGAGGAGCGTTTTATTCGTCGACCCTCAGCGACAGCACCTCCTCTCTATACGTCCGTGTTCGTACGACGAAACGCATATTTAGCTTGTCACCGTTCCGTACGTTAAATGAAACCGCACAGTTTACTACCGTCGATAGGTTTTCGTTAAAGAACCCCAGGTGGTCAAAATTTCCGGAGCCCTCCACTACGGCGTCTCTCATAATCAAATGGTGGTTTTGGGACGTTAAACCCCACAAATCAATCAATCAAATCAATCGATAGGTTAAACCTTCGCGACGTTAACCGACACATTTGTTGCGAAGCGTCGTATACAGCTACGCCTGCCGAAGCTTGTACTTCTCTGCTGGTCAGATGATATAGCGTCTGAGTTGAGTGGGGATATACGCCGCGATATAAATGTAACCCCTGAATCTAGGGGGGGGGGGGCATTTTTGATCCTCGCGAAAAGTGCCTCTCAAAGTGACGAGAAGCGGGGTTAGCGGAGAGCCGAGTATTGGCGGCCGGAATCGCTTCCGGCGAGCTCGACTGCGCAGCGGCAGTGCGAAGCTCTTCCGTTCGGCCGTGTCGCCCGGTCTCGGCGGCGGTGTGATCGGCTTTTCTCCTCTGCGGCGCGCCGGATTATCCCCGTCGCCTCGACCGATGCGGCTGGCAACGCGGAAGGCGGCTGCAGCTCTTTTTTTTTATTTCCGGCTGAGCTGGCTGAGCTGCTTGCTCACCCGTTATTAGCCGTCCGGGGGATCCACTGGCGACCCGAATCTGACGAAACCGACGCGCACTGGGCCTCCTTCAACCACGGCGCACGTATCCTTTATTAACGCTTCCGCAGAGACTTGAAGTAGAACAGTCGAGCTTTTGTGTCGTCAGCTTTTGAGAATGTATATACGCTGCCCTGTCGCTCATTCGCCGTCGTTATAAAGCCGCGGATATGTCCGCCTCGGTGGAACAGTGCCGAACTTGCTCGCTCGGCTGCTGACCCGAAGAAGGTCGCGGGTTCGACGTCAACCGTGAAGGTCACCCTATGCAGGCGAAATGGTATAGGCCAGCGTACTGTGCGATATCGGTGCGCACCAGGTGGTCGAAATTTCTGTTGCCCTCCACTAAGGCATCTCTCATAATTGTATCGTCCATGGTTTTGGGAGGTTAAACCGCAGATATCGTTATTTAAAATCTGCGAGTGTGTCTTGACAGACACGCACGCGGTGTTATTGCGAATAGCTGTGCAGGATGACGGGAAACACGCCGACGTATACGCGTGAATGGATAGTCCCGCACTGGTCTTGTAGGACTCTCGATCGAAACCCCCGCCAAGGACGTTTTTCCGGCTGTGGCAAAGTAAAGGACGCCGCCGTAGGAAGTCGATCTGCTCGAAGATGAGTGTTTCTCCTCGGATACACTTATGTTCGTCTATTTTATACTTCGCCTGACTCAGCACGAACGGTGGTCGTTGTTTACAGCGGAAAGTGACCCCCCCCCCCCCTTTCTCAAACACACGCTCGCACACACAACGATGACCACTGGCACTCGGAGCTCTTTGCGCCCGACAGCGCGCCCGCTGTTGCTCTGCACCGACGCCGTGAATCACGGAAGCCAGCCACTCTCCGCCTTCCTGCGCCCGGCATGGACGGCCGTACTTTATCTCATCGATTTTCCGGCGCGCCGCGAAAAACAAGATACAAAATTAAAAGAGAGCAACTCGAAAACTTTTTTTTCTGTCACGCCGCGGCTCGGATAAATCTAATTCCGTTCGGTTTCGCCGTCTTTTTTGGGCCGCATGCGAAAAGCCACTGACGTTACGTTGGGCTTCTGTGTGTGTTTTTTTCTCTCCCTTAAATGACTGCAATATTAACTTTCTTTCAAAACGCACACCGACAGCTGCGCGTCCGTAAAAGGGGGCGCCATATTCGTGTAACGAAGTGACGCCGACGGATGCATTCGCCCAGTTATACGTTCGTCATTTTTTTTTTGTTATTTTCGTTTATCCCCCTCTCCTATTGAGCGAGACTTCACTTTCTTCAAGGGGAGCTCGATTTTCAATACTCGTGCTTAGTTTGTCTTTTTTTTTTGAACGCACGCGGTATAGAACATTTCTAAAAAAAATTGTAAGAAAACTTTAGTTTTGTGTGCTATCTGCATTTCTGTAAACCGAAGTAAGTCTTACGTTTTTCTTCCTTTTTTTACTTCTCCGCTCCGCTGTTGCGAGTATGTGCGCGCCGAAATTATTTTCTTTTCACGGAGTCGGCTGCGGTCGTGTTCGGGTCTCGCGTCCTGTGTATACAATACGCGGCCACCACATATAATATACGACATCGACTAACGCACGTGCACGTCGTTTCACGGAACGTCTCGTTTTTTACGACGCATATATGTGTGTATGCCCATGCACCTGCGCTGATTTGAACGAAGCTTCGACGTGGCCGCGCAGGCGTTATGTTTCAGACGTGATGCGTCCGCAGCGTGTAATTCGTGCAATTTTGCGCGGCTGCAGCGCTGTGTAATGCGTATGCAATGGTCGTTCGTGTCAGTTGTATATACGTCGACCATTTCTATCACGTCGAATGCGTTTCGTGTTAGTGGGGGCGTCTGCGTCGTCAGTTTTCGGCGAGGAGCGTTTTTGTTTCTTTAACTAAAACGAGTTCGGATAAAAAAAAAAGGAACATTTTCGTCTCTTTTGTTGTATACGTTTCGAGGGAGAGGAGGAGGAAATTCTTTGTCCCCGATTGATGAGAACTTCGATTGTTTGAGTTATACATCCCCAAACCACGATATGATTGTGATTGATTGATTGATATGTGGGGTTTAACGTCCCAAAACCACTCTATGATTATGAGAGACGCCGTAGTGGAGGGCTCCGGAAATTTCGACCACCTGGGGTTCTTTAACGTGCACCCAGACCTGAGCACACGGGCCTACAACATTTCCGCCTCCATCGGAAATGCAGCCGCCGCAGCCGGGATTCGAACCCGCGCCCTGCGGGTCAGCAGCCGAGTGCCTTAGCCACTAGACCACCGCGGCGGGGCACGATATGATTGTGAGAGACGCCGTAGTCGAGCGCTCCGCAAATTTCGACGACCTTTAACGTGCGCCTCCATTTGTTTACATATATATATATAGGCACGCGGGGCATTTATCCCTACCCAAAGTGCGACTGCCGCGTCCCGGATTCAATTCCGCGACCCTCGGGTAACCATAAATTTTTTTACGATCGAGTATGAATAGTATGAGTCAACTTTACTGGACGTTATTCTCTGATGCCGATGATTACGGTGAACCACATATATATATAGACTATTTTACGGACGGGTTTCAGTGCCGCCATGTTGGGCTGTTTGTGTTTTTCACCTTTAAGACCTAAAGGAACAGTGTTACGGTAGACGCAATTCAAGCCTTCCGCTTGAGAAGCCTTGAACTGGTGTTATACGATGTTTCATGGCTTTGTTCATGCGCGTTACGATGTACAAAAGCGATAAAACAATGGCTTATAACAGCCCAAGATCGGGAATCGCAGTTGTCTCTACGAGTCATCAAGACTCCCAAGTCAATTTTGTCGGTGTCATGATCCGTAAAGGTTTACTGCGTAATCCGGACCAGAAGGGCTTTTGGCATACTCCTGGCGTTACCTTTGCTGAATGCACGTGAGCGCCCGTACTATGCCCGAAGGTTAAGATATATATAATAAAGGACGCTCAATCAGCGAAAGACGAGCCGGGCGACTCTCGGAATTTCGCGAAGTGGCTCCCAGCGTGGTCGACTTGAAGAGGAATCCGTTTGGCCTGTTGCGAGGGTATCTATATACCGCCGCAGGAACTCGGCCATCTCTTCTGGGCGAGATTGTTCGGAAGAGGACCGGCTCGAACAGTGGCGCGACCTGTAGGCCGAGAGGTGGCCCAGAAAGGGCTGCACTCCCGTCGCACCAAAAACGGCTACGCGTGCAAAAAGACGATCTCTCGCGACCCTTGATACCGAAGTGAAGCTTTCCGCCCGCGATTCGGTGCCGCCTCTTGCACACCGCATGCAGCAACTGCGTCGACCCACATTCTCGTTTTGACAGCGTGCGGACTGATCTTCTTGCTGTCTTCGCTGCCCGAAGTGTCGATCCCATTTCTGTCGTCGCTCGGTCGATGCCACAGTGCAAGGACTCGCGGCTTGTCAGAGAACATCTCGTGTGCGACGCTGTGACAGGTCTCGGCGAAGGTGCACGTTTCTTCAACACAAGGAAGCGCTTTCGCTGTGGCCCCCGGGGTCCGGCGGACAAAATTCGATTTTGCTCGTCCAGCATGCTCGGCCGCCTTTCATCGCCTCGGGGCTGCGGCTTGCGCTCTTCTGTTTGAGTGTTTACGCCGTGTCCCCATTTTTTTCGCAAATCACAATCACTTTGTCCATTCGTCCGCCGAATCAACATATACGTCGCTCCTCGTGCGGCTCTGTGGATGTGTCCACCCCACCGCGGTGGTCTAGTGGCTAAGGTACTCGGCTACTGGCCCGCAGGTCGCGGGTTCGAAACCCGGCTGCGGCGGCTGCATTTCTGGTGGAGGCGGAAATGTTGTAGGCCCGTGTACTCAGATTTGGGTGCACGTTAAAGAACCCCATGGGTGGTCGAAATTTCTGGAGCCCTCCACTACGGCGTCTCTCATAATCATGTGGTGGTTTTGGGACGTTAAACCCCACATATCAATCAATCAATCTGTGGATGTGTCCAGCTCTATTCGTGCCTCAGAGGTGTCCGAACGGTGCGGATGCCTGCCCACGTATAATCCAGTTTCATTGGCCTCTGTGCATATCTCCGCCTCCCCCAACTTCCTCGAGTTACGTCATGGGCGCAACACGTGCCGTCTTTTAATTCACACGGCTAAATGCTTCAAACATGGACACGTACGCGATGCAACGCGTATACAATCGTTTGTATCTTACACCGTGGGTTATGCGCTTATAGGCTGGGAAATGTGCTGCCTGGCAGTTGTCGCAGAGGGCTCAGGGATTGGACCAACCTAAATACCATCTCCCCCTGATGTCGAGTATGCCGTCTCGTTCAGTGGGGAGACTGCACGCGTGTTAGCTATTTGTATACGGTATGCCGGCTCTCAATCACACGTTTTCCTGCACTTGTACGCTACACGCGATTCGCTTCATTCGGCGCGCGAAGTTAGCGCCAGTATACCGTCCTCGTATCGTTTTTTGTTCATTTTTTTGCTCAAGTTTGCCCCATCAATAATAATAATAATAATAATAATAATAATAATAATAATAATAATAATAATAATAATAATAATAATAATAATGTGACGGCTGTACAGCGGGCATTAATAAGGTCAGGTGCGAACGACAGCGCGGCATCGATAGCAGCTCGTTTACCTTCGTCGTGCCGAATCACGATGCGTGTGTATACACGCCGCTCTTCTTGATTGCCACCGCACATCGATAGCCCGGGATGCCGTTCGATCGGGATGGGTTGTCGCCTTTCGGAATGGGGACAAGGCGCTGTCTGCACGGCCGCTTATTAATGTACCGCACTGCGTGCGACGCGGCCGCACCGAGCGCAAACGTAAATACGTATACAAAAAAAAAAGAAAGCCGTGAGCTGTCGCTATCGCGGGGTGCAAACCGTTGCATTCCGTGTGATGTGATCGATGAACCGCCTGCATATATATTGTACTGATCTCAGTTGCCACCGCGTAGCGCCTGCCTACCTACCTCCCCCATCTCTATTTTTTTCTCTCGCGCATGTAGTATACCTCAATCACGAATCACCAATCATGCTCAATCGACCACGTTGACCGCGTGTATATATAGAACATCGCGCACAAGCCGCTCCCATAATTCGCTGTGACATTCGGGCACTCGAGTATGCATGTACAGTCTTAATCAGTATGAAAGACAACGCTGCACTGGCGCAGTAAGAAGTTGAACTCAACCCCCCCCCCCCCCCCCCCCACTCAAAGAAAAAAAAAATCTTGCTGCGTCCCTGGCTCATTGAGTTCGCGTTTGGCCAACGATTATTGTGATGTTCTGATCAGAATTCATTCGCAAGAATTACATTTCCGCTTGAGCTTTTGATGTCGCGCTGACACTTTCGTGCTTGCCAACAAGACTGCGTATTCATGCAGCACCTCGCGTAGCCAATTTAGTTTTCAACGCTGCCGTAACTTATCTACGCTCACAAGGGGAGTCGAAATGGCCTCCTCTTCAGCATTTCCTTTCCTTTCATACTGCCCTGCGTTGTACATACGATTTCGCTTACGAACTTTGTTGTATCGACGGCTTTATCTTTTCGTTATAGAAGCCCCCTTCACTTTACGCGTCTTGTTGTGGTCTGGGTCCTGTGGGTCTCGTCGTTGGTAGCTGGCTCCCATCGGACTCGTCCCTTATAGCGAGAAGCAATGCTTATATGGGAAAACAGAGAACAGACGTTTATTTACATTAGAGAGAGGTCAATAAGAAAGTTTAGATATATAGTGGCGTTCTTCGTACATGGCGAGTTCTCCACTCGAAAAAGCACCGAATGAGCCGTGGGGGCTCATTATAAAGGGTCCGTCCTCCCCAGATCCCTAGATCGGGGACCGCGTACAGATGGCACCGTCCAATCACGGACCACACATTACCCGCGAGGGTGACGAGCACGCACGGTCCACGCGAACGTTCAAAACTGAAGCGTGGTCACCGCACGGCCATGTGGCACGAACGCGGCTCCCCCCCCGTCAAGGTGTGTCGCTGGGCGAGGGGTCTGGAGTTGATGACTGCATCCATCGAAAGGGCCGCCGTAAACAAGCTTCCAAGGGTGCCGAACGACTCGTTCAATTAGCGGGACGATTCCCGGCCGCCGCCGCCGCCGTCATCTTCCAAAGAAGAAGCTGCACCGGTGGTCTCCCGAACTGCTCACGGCGCCGCGGCGGCAGGACGCCGCACCCTCCGGCCAGGTGGGAACAATACATGGCGGACACCGGCCGCCCCCCCGTTTGGCGACTCAAAAGGAACATCAAAAGGAACGCCGATCCATTGTCAGACCTGGCGCCGGTCCTAACAGCCTCTCCGCCGGGGAAAGAAGATCCCGAGGTGCAGTGGCCAGCAGGTACTGTGCAGCGGGATCTGTATTGCAGCTTGTCGGCTCTTCCTCTATTATTTTTGTCCCGAACACTGGATCCGATGATCATTGACCAAGAGGGCGTTGCTCGCAGGGATGAGGTGACCCCTCTCCACCATATCTTCCGCCCACCACCAATGAGGAACTGCGGAAACTGCGCCGAAAGCACACCCACACACGAGCAAGCACACGGCAATTCCCTACTCAGAATCACCAGACTTAGATTCACCTGTGGAAGTCATTTCCTTCTACCTCAACTTTATTCCTGTGGCCCCCGCCGAGTCGCAACACCACATCAGCCACTTTTGAAGACATTAAACAAAACACTTGACACATGTTTGGATAAATACAGAAAACTAGTGGGCCTCAAATCGAGGATAGAAGCAGAAAATCGTTTTGAAGCCCTCGGGGTACTAGGGACAACGACTCAGACCATCTGCGTTGCTGTTGAGTTTACCCTTCTTGTAATGGATATCAAAGGTGTATTGTTGAAGAGCTAAGCTCCAGCGCAAAAGACGGCCGTTTTTCGATGACATGGACTGTAGCCATGTGAGGGGACAGTGGTCAGTCTCTATTGTGAACCTAGAACCGGCGATGTAGCAAGCTAGCTTCTGCACAGCCCAAACAACGCAGGCACATTCCTTTTCTGAGGCACTGTATGCTTCCTCACGAACAGAAAGCTTTCTACTGGCATACAGTACAGGGTGTTCCTGGTCGTTCTCTCCCCTCTGACAAAGCACGACACCCATACCCCGGTCGCTGGCGTCACACTGAAGAATGAACGGCTTAGAGTAGTCAGGCGCGCTCAACACTGGCTGACTTTTTAGTGCCTTCTTTAGCGTAGAAAATGCATGTTCCTTGGCCCCATCCCATTTTACGGTCTGGGGTTCAGTCTTTCTAAGAGCGTCTGTCAAGGAACTTGCAATGTCAGAGTAACGCGGGATATACCTTTGATAATAACCGGCCAATCCAAGAAACGACCGAATGTCTTTCTTGGTTCGTGGTTGGGGAAAGTTGTCTATTGCGGCCAGCTTTACTTCTGACGGCCGGCGGTAGCCTTGGCCTATTACATGCCCTAGATAAGCTACCTCAGCGCGCCCCAATTGGCATTTCGCAACCTTCACTGTTAAGCCGGCCTCACGCAGACGACATAGCACAGCTCGCAAGTGTTTCATGTGGTCTATCCAGGAAGAAGAAAAAATAGCAATATCATCTAGGTACGGGAGGGCAAAGTCCTCCATACCCTGTAACACTTTGTCCATTAGGCCAGAAAAGCAATAAGGGGCATTCTTTAATCCAAAACTAAGGACCTTCGGCCGAAATGTTCCCATCGGGGAAATAAACGCCGCAAGCCTACTAGCCCTTTCAGTTAGAGGCACCTGCCAGTATCCCCTGACTAAATCCAAAGTCGAGATGAAATTGGCACTGCTGACTTGCTCAAGCCTTTCCTCAATATGCGGAATTGGATAAGTTTGGTCCTTTGTAATCGAGTTGAGCCTCCGATAGTCAATACACGGTCGCGGCTCTTTCCCTGGGACCTCAACCAAGATCAGAGGCGAGGTGTAATCACTCTCTCCTGGCTCGATCACTCCTAGCTCGAGCATTCGGTTTATCTCCGCGGCCATTATTTCCCGTTGCCTCGGGGAAACGCGGTAAGCTTTAGAACGAATTGGTTCCGAAGATGTCAGCTCAATATCATGAACTAGGGCTTTGGTTCTGCCAGGTGTGTCTGAAAATGTTTCTTTAAAGTCAAACAATAGTTCCTTCAGTTCCGCTTTCTGATCTGGCTCCAACTCCGCCTGCTCTACCAGGTTACTAATAGTCTCGCCAATGTCTTTGTTTTCTGTTGTTAACTCCGGGAAATCAATAGGCATTTCTTCCGGTTGATTGAGCGACATGTTTACAACGGCATGCCTCTGCTGGTACGGTTTGAGCAGATTAGTGTGGTACACCTGTTGCGTTTTACGCCTTCCCAGTCCAGTAACCAAGTAATTTGTGTCTGACAATTTCTGAACTACCTCAACAGGTCCCTCCCACTGGACCTGAAGTTTATTCTTCAGTGAGGGTTTCAGTATCATCACTTTTTCCCCTACTCGAAAGCTTCGCGTCCGGGCTGTCTTGTCATAATAGCGCTTAGCGTTGTTTTGAGCTCTGCGCATTTCCTGCTCCGCTAGTTCTTGAGCTGCGTGAAGTCGGTCTAACAGCTCAAGCACGTATGCTACTACCGAAGGGTCGTCCGCCCGGCCCTCCCAAGATTCTCGAACAATGCGAAGTGGGGAGCGAAGAGCACGTCCGTAAACAAGCTCCGCAGGCGAAAACCCTGTTGATTCGTGAGGAGCGATCCGAAGCGCGAACATAGCTGCGGGCAAGCAAGCCTCCCAATCCTCTTTTTGCTCATAACAAAGGGCGCGTAGCAGCCGTTTCATGACTGAATGTACCTTTTCTACAGCATTTGACTGAGGGTGGTACACTGAACTGTGGATGATTTTAACGCCACACTTTTCTAGAAATGTCGAGGTTAGTGCACTTGTAAAAACAGATCCCTGGTCGGACTGAATTTCTGCGGGGAAGCCTACACGTGCAAAGATAGATAAAAGCGCTTTAACTACCTCCTCCGAGCTGAGCTCCTTTAACGGTACTGCTTCCGGGAATTTCGTGGCCGGGCAGAGCACTGTGAGTATGTGCCGGTACCCGGACTGCGTTACAGGAAGTGGACCCACTGTGTCTATAACTAGCCTGCGAAACGGTTCTGTGATAATGGGGACCAGCTTCATAGGTGCTTTAGCCTTATCCCCTGGCTTGCCAACGCGTTGGCACGTGTCGCAGCTTCCTACAAATGCCTCCACCTCCCGAAAGCAGCCGGGCCAGTAAAACTCCCGTAACAAACATTCTTTTGTTTTTTTGATGCCGAGATGCCCTGACCACAAACCTCCGTGGACCAGGTGCAGCAGCTCCTTGCGGAAAGGATACGGTACGACTAGCTGATTAAACCGAACTCCTTTTCGACTTGTGTACTTTCTGTACAAGACGCCCCCCTTCTTGGTGAACTGAATGTTTTGCTTAGCCACCCCTTCCTTCGCGTCTGGCGTTAAGTTACGGAGAGTGGAGTCATTTTCCTGTTCCACTATCAGTTCTGTAGGACTTACATTTAACAGCTTTATAGTGCATTCTACTTCTCGAGATGCCTCGGATTCATCCGGTTTCTTACATCTTTCTTTAGATATTGTGTTTTGAGGCTCCATTATAGGGCGGTCCAGTTTCGTGCCAGGTAAAGAGGGCTCTGCCGCTGAAGCTGTTTCGTCTGCCACCGGATCTTTACAAACTGTCTGAGCGGCGAGCTCCCTTGCTTTGGATCGAGTTAAGGCCTGTACGATACCCTCACTGAACCCAATTCCTTTTTGTCGCAGCAAGTACTCTGATTGATTTGAGAACAAATACGGGTATTGCACTGGGAGATGTGCCGAAACGGCAGCTTCAGTGTCTAGAACACCGAAAGGGCCTTCGATGCGGACTCTTGCTACTGGGAGACAGGCACTGTTTGTCTCTACTGCTTGTCTTATCCACGCGCATTCTCCTGTAAACTGACTCTCCTCGACATAGGACGGGTGCACTACATCCATAGTGGCGGCCGAATCGCGGAGCACGCGGCACGGTTGGCCATTCACGACTAGGTCTCGGATGTATGGTTCTAGCAATTTCATGTTTTCGTCATTACTACAGAGTGACATTAACACAACTTTCGGGTTCTTACAACCCAAAGAAATATGCCCCGTCTGTTGGCAGTTATAGCAAACTATCGGCTTCTTGGCCTCGAACGCCTTTTTCTGTTGCCCTTCCGCCCTTTTCTCGGGTGCTTCTTCCTTTCTCTTGTTTTTCTCATCACCGCTTCCTTTGGAGTCTAAACCCTCCTTCGGCATATACCGACCCGACTTTGTCCATCGCGGAGGCTTGTCGGCCCGATATTTACTAATCTCCCTCCTAGGGACATCCTTGCCTTCGAGGGCACGGCGATTTACGTACTCCTCTGCGAGCTCTGCCGCTCTCGTGATAGTATCTACTCCTTGTCTATCCTGAACCCAGTACCTAATGTTTTCAGGTAGACGCCGAAAGAATTGTTCCAACGCAAAACACTGCAGAGTCTTTTCCGCGTCGCCAAGCGCACCCTCCTCTCTAAGCCATTCCTCCAGATTTACCTTTAAGGTGTACGCAAACTCTGGGTATGACTCGTCTTTGGCTTTCTCGATCTCACGAAATTTTCGCCTGAACGCCTCCGCTGACAGTCTGTACTTTTTGAGCAGACTCGCTTTGACTCTGTCATAGTCGTCTGCGTCTTCTTTACCCATACGGGCTATAATGTCAGCTACTTCACACGGCAGCAGCGTAAGCAAGCGCTGGGGCCACGTGTTTTTAGCAAAAATTTTCCCTCTCGCACGTGCGCTCAAAGTGCACCAGAAAAAGACCCATGTCCCCTCCTACCGCGTAGGATGGCATCAAATCTGTCATTCGGCGCTCTCTTTCTCGTGCCACTGCGCTAGCTCCGTTCATTGATTGAGCCTTTGCTAGTTCAATTTCTAGGCGTTTCATTTCCATACGATCGATACGTTCTCTTTCCTCTTTCTCCTCACGACGTCTCTGTTCCTCTTTTTCCTCCCGGAGCCTCTGCTCCTCTTTTTCCTCACGGAGCCTCTGCTCCTCTTTCCTTTGCGTAATAGCCTCCAAGCATTCGCTCAGCTCATCGTCATCTGCCCCGATCTTCTCGATGGCGTCAATGATCTCCTGCTTTCTTTTCGTCTCGGCAATTACCTGGCCCAGCTCTCGGGCCAACTCTAACAACTCTGGCTTTTTTAGTCCCTTCAAATTCATGGCGGTCCTTGGTGCTGCTAACTCTTTTAACTAAACAACTTTGACGTACTATCAATACTTCCGTCAACCGTTACCAAATCACTGCTTTGTTTACAATCCCACGCAAAGCCTGGTGATATCTCAGCAAACTTTGACGTACTATCAATACTTCCGTCAACCGTTACCAAATCACTGCTTTGTTTACAATCCCACGCAAAGCCTGGTGATATCTCAGCAAAGAAAAGCAGTGCACTCACCCTATGCAGTCATGAATTCGGACGCGTTCCTTCCCGTGTTGTCAGAGATGCCACGAAGCAGTTTTGTCCGACTCTAGGTCCTCCAGACAGCAGGTCTCAGCATTGCCTCCTGGTCGATGAGCTCGATCCCACCGCTGCCATCCAGTTGTTGTGGTCTGGGTCCTGTGGGTCTCGTCGTTGGTAGCTGGCTCCCATCGGACTCGTCCCTTATAGCGAGAAGCAATGCTATATGGGAAACAGAGAACAGACGTTTATTTACATTAGAGAGAGGTCAATAAGAAAGTTTAGATATATAGTGGCGTTCTTCGTACATGGCGAGTTCTCCACTCGAAAAAGCACCGAATGAGCCGTGGGGGCTCATTATAAAGGTCCGTCCTCCCCAGATCCCTAGATCGGGGGACCGCGTACAGATGGCACCGTCCAATCACGGACCACACATTACCCGCGAGGGTGACGAGCACGGCACGGTCCACGCGAACGTTCAAAACTGAAGCGTGGTCACCGCACGGCCATGTGGCACGAACGCGGCTCCCCCCCCGTCAAGGTGTGTCGCTGGGCGAGGGGTCTGGAGTTGATGACTGCATCCATCGAAAGGGCCGCCGTAAACAAGCTTCCAAGGGTGCCGAACGACTCGTTCAATTAGCGGGACGATTCCCGGCGCCGCCGCCGCCGTCATCTTCCAAGAAGAAGCTGCACCGGTGGTCTCCCCGAACTGCTCACGGCGCCGCGGCGGCAGGACGCCGCACCCTCCGGCCCGGTGGGAACTACATACATGGCGGACACGGCCGCCCCCCACCGTTTGGCGACTCAAAAGGAACATCAAAAGGAACGCCGATCCATTGTCAGAACTGGCGCCGGTCCTAACAGTCTTTCATCACACG
>WOVY01003231.1:47500-124048 GCA_013436015.1 Rhipicephalus annulatus | reverse complement strand
AAAGGGGGTAAGTAGGAAGACGGAAACGGCTGCATTTACAAAAAAAAAGTGAGTCGGCAAATGTGCGCTTCCCTATCTTCACGATGCAGGAGTCTGCGAACAGCGCCCGCAGCTTTTTGGTCGGCAAGGCTCCGAACGGTGCCCCGTCACTGCCCTCCATCCTCCCGATCCTCGGCGTGCCTTACGGGCCGTTTGGGATCGCTCATATATTCGCGTGCGAAAATCGCACAAGTTGTGAGCGGACGTTGAGCGCCGGACTTTGTATCGGGACACTATTGGGCTCACATTGAGCGTACGTCACAGTTTCACCGCCGAACGCGTGCATTTCGCCAGATATTGTGAAATATGTGTGTATATATACTGATACCTTTTCTCTCCCACTCCCTTATTTTTTTTTTTTGTTTTTTTCGTACATTCTCTTTTCCGGCCATTGTATGCCCGGTTGATAGATTTGCCGGATACGCTTCGATACATATCCATGAACAGCATGCGTAAAAATTGGCAAGATACCCAAGTATACACATTATTTATGCTGCATGGTGTGAGCGTTAAAGAAGGTAGTGAATCTTTACTTGATTTTCTACTGCCATGCAAATAGATGTGTTAAAGTAGCTTACCGTGAGAGCTTAGAAAACAACTCTAAGCACGACAATAGTTTACGCGAGTCTCTGTATGATAAACTTGGAAAGAAGTTTCTTGTGGATAACCGCTTTCAGATCCGAAGGACTAAACTCCTTTTCATCTCTAATCAGCTAAAGTCTTCTTGTTTCTTTTCGTTTCTCGAGTGCTCAGCAATGTCCTCCACTACAGTTTCGAGGTTGTCAAGGGCTTTGGTATTTGTCTTGTTTCGTCTTTTTCGCTGCTTAAATGCACAGATACAAGCTAACCTCAGCCACACGCTTTACACTTTCAACGGGATATGGGAAACAAGAACAGAAACGTTTTTCATCTTCGAACTAATAGTTCGCTGAATATCACAGGTGCAGAAGCACATGATGTCCGAGTGATATCCCGCTTGGCGGCTCGAACGAAAACGGACAAGAGATGAATCGTGCGCTTACCCACAATAGATTGTAGTCGGCTGACTACAGGGTACGTTGGCAACATTACGGTAGATTATTGCAGTGATGGGACCGTATAGTTCATTTCACGACATGACATCTATATATCCTAAAAATGAAGATGTTCCTTTGTCTATTTGAAAACACACCACTAAAGGGGCTATTAACCAGAAGGGCAAACACTGAGTTATCTTTTCTGTTCTCGGAATCAACAGAGTCCATGAATAACAAAAAAAAAATCTGCAGACCGGGCTGAATCGTACTCAACAAACACGACACGTGGCTACAGTAATGATCCTTCGCACTCATAGTGCCGGGATGTATAGTACAATAAATTGAGGATCTCAGAGAGTGATTAGTAACGGCTAGTGCTTTGCGTTGTGGTGCGCGGGGGACTGCAGGGAGGGACATTTCACCAGTCTGAAATGCGCTTAATGAAATGAAATGTAATAGTGCATGAGCAGTCTATGGGAAACAAGCGAAGGGTTATCCTCAATGGCTAAAAGCCATGTCACAGACGGTCACACATGCAGTCCATCTGACGCAAAACTGTAGCAGCACTTCAGCTTTCTGCTGCTGCCATTCAAGCGCTTGGGCACCGCAGAGGTCTATAGCTTCACGAATGACAGGATCTCTCTTCCTCTGTATTAAACTAGCATCCGGGAGGTCCACTGCTTCACTATTACCTTGTCTCTTACAGTGGTCGAAGGACTGTCCTCATGCTTAGACGTACAATCCTCTTCTCTTCCTTTCTGATTCTTTGAGGTAGTGTGGTGGAGGTGAAACTTCTTCCAAATAATGCGTCCTGAAAGACGTCTGTCTAAAACATGAGTGTAGTGAGCACCTCCCACGGTCGGGCATTGGGCAGAGACTCCTGGGCTTCCCGCCATATTAGGACCTCTTGGATGGCCCATAGTTGTTCTTGGAACACATTGCTTTTGAGCATTGTGTCCCACTGGTCCTTGTTCTTTAGTAAAGCGTCACATCTCAGTAGGAAGCGCACAACTTTTACACAGGAACACGAGACACAAGCGTTAAGGAATGCAGTTGTGTGCCGTATTTTGCCAATACTTATGTTTTATATCGTGTAAGAAAATTTATTAACCCGTTTGATAGTTGAATCAGCAGAAATGACACGTGATAGCTTTGAGTGTGTTAGTGCACCTTCTATCTCGCTCACGCTGAAAGAACGTTGTTTTTTGGGTGGTGTGAATGATTATAATGAATGAGTAGTTACGGCACTGCCACGTGCGCTTTTTGTTGTTCTGTCTCTTATTTTTTCCTTATTTCACTCCTTATATACTCTGATGTCTGCAATAAAGGTTTAGTTGAAGTTAAGCGCTCGTGTGCTGTGTTCCTGTGTAAAAGTTGTGCGCTTCCTACCAACATGGATTCATACCAAGTAGCCGATATGATTGTTTATTAAGCGTCACATGTGTCACAGGCTCATCGCATGTGAATTAAGTTAACATGCCCACCGCACTTATCACACATGAAAACCTCGTCCTTGTCTGGGTCGTTGAGTCTCGCCTCCAGGCACCGGGGTATGAGCCTGTTTGTAGCATGTTCAAGGTAACCGACTGTCCTCTTTTGAGCCTCTTGTCTGGCTGCGTGGGGAAAACTTTTCGACTTAGGAACGCTCAGTTATTTATAAGTTAGCAGTTTATGACTAAAACTCTATGGGCGAGAGTGTGGCACACTAGAGGAGCGTGATCGATTCCGCTGGCATCCCCCAAAGTGGCCCATGTAGGTCGGAAATCACAGAATGAAATGAACACTAATGGCGTATTCATTTGGCCGCTCTGATCCTCTGGCTCAGAGCCGCCAGATGCATAGGCAGCTCGCAATCGGAGCGCGAGAAGCAGCGTACCAACCGAATACATCGGCAATCTCAGAGCGCTTAGATCAGCGCGCCTGTAGCGCCACCGTGCAGCCAGCGCGGGAAGCTGCTGGGTGAACATTGCTGCGCCGCTTCAACAAATGGTGCCAATCAGTTCAGTGGACATTTTTGACATGTCTGACCTTTTCTTATATTCGTTCTCTCTCTCTCTCCTCTCTCTCTCTCTCTGACAAGCCTGAATGTAGCGAAAGTCTTCTGAGCTCAGCACATCAATCTGGTGATCGTCCTCGTCCGAGCTGATATCTTAAAGGCACATATCACGAGGCTGTCGGCGAGCTCCTGTAATAACAGCATTGACGTTTCTTCCACCTTCGCTAGCCGCCTCGTAATTGACATGGAGCACCTATGGCTTTTGTAGATGTTAATTCGTCTAACGCATGCGCTAAAACGCCGTTAACTACGCACGTGCACGAAGCAATACGCGCCCGGTGATACCCACTTCCGAAGCTCGCGCTTCTCACCTCGTTCACCTGCCAGCAGCTATGCACGTGATCAGCTGGCTTGCGTCACGTTATCCGTCCTCCCGGTCAGATCGCGCCACGCTCTCACTTCGAAGTCAGAATAGTCGGGAACGCTCTGAGTCAGAGGCTGGCGCTCTGAAAGAACCAACCGAAAGTAGTCCGAGCGCTCGACTTCTACCAAATGAAGGCGCAGCCAGTTTTGAGAGTGCTCCAGAGCACTCGAAAAACGCCCAACCGAATACTCCATAATATTCTTGCCAGCAAAGACCCCCACTGTCTTCAGTCTCCCTCATGAACTCATGGTTCACTGGTAATTGCACTACGTCGTTGCAAATGAAGGAAATTTATATAACTTGGATCAAATGCTCCAGGTTGTCGTATTGACTACTTAGCCGAATTTCTACGACATGTTTCAACCTTGAAATGGATTCTGTCGGCCCGAAGATGTTGACATTAAGATTAAATTTTCCTAGCTCTTTCAATCTGATCATCTACGAAACATCTTCTCATATAAAGGCGCGTTGGCTTCCGCTTTCTGTTGTACCATATAGATGTAGGCGCACTTTGTGCACCTACATGCAAGATATCCCTCTCAGCTACTCAAATGAAGAACTACAAGACTATCTACGGGTTCAAGAGAGAGAGAGAGATAAAGATGCAAGGAAAGGCAGGGAGGTTAACCAGACGCACATCCGGTTTGCTACCCTGCCTACGGGTTCAAGGTGTCGTTTAAGCAAGGAGGCTCACCACCTTCACACACCAAGAGGGAGGAAAAAAGTCAAAGAGATACGTCAGTCGATCTGTCATTTTGGAATTTGGCAAGGATTCACCACAATATAAAAGAGTTACGTTTGATTTCTGTAGTTACCCGGTCGCCGAATACGTTGGCGCAGCTACACAGTGTTACAAGTGTCAAAGGCATGGTCACATATCGAGACACTGCATAGGCCCGGTGCGGTAAAACTGTGTGCTGGACTTCACTCGCACAAGGACTGCACCTCAAGAGCACAACCTAAATGTGCGAACTGCAGCGGTTCACACCCTGCTTCATATGGAAGATGCATTAAAATGAAGGTCGCTACACTCGCACGCATGGTGGAGAAAGCACAAGGGAAACTACTAAGGCAGGACGAACCACCGCCTAACCCTGATGTGGTAATCACGAGGGTGAAAGACGTTTCCCAAGGACAACCACCACAAAGCAAAAAGACATCTGGTAACACGTAGGCAGATGTAACTAAAAATAAACGTTGGAAATCCACGGGCTTGTCGTCTTCATCAAAATCATCACAACGTGCCTCACTAGAGCCACACAGCCAGCACTACCATCACTAGTCTCAGTCACCGCAACACCACAAGGAGATATGCGAGGGCCAGCAACACGGAAATACGGCCGTTGTCACACGCATACCGATTCCTATGTTGCTCGCAGCCCTCAAAGCCCTTTTCCGCACAAATCCCTCGTCAGGAAGTCTCTCAGAGGTATAGAAGCAAACCTTGCGATGGAGCCCCTGGTGTCGACGTCCTAAGCACCACAGGGGCGCATTTTTTTCACAGGAGCAATCATGGCTTTCTCAACGACATCGCCACCTGAACTGCCAATCCATAAAATATTTGCACATGCACCATATTCCAATGGAACACTCGCAGATTGCACTCAAAGCTTTCGGATTTCAGACAGGTGGTGCAAGCGTACCAATTCGCTTTCATCGTCATCTCTGAATCACGAGTCAGACCACATTTCAGCATGAACGGGTATTATCTTCATGTTTCAAAACGACTTGACGATATCAGAAGACTACTCAGGCATTTGAAGAGATATTACGGCCTCCGAGATTGACATCTCACCCCACAATGACAATGAATATGTGTGCGCGATCACAGTAATATATAAACAAGAATACACACTCATTGCAGTATACCTGGAGCCAGGCAAGCCTTTCGAAGCTTCAATACTTGAAAATTTGATTTCACGAACACCTTTTTCACACATAATTTGTGGTGACTACAATGCCCACAATGAAATTTGGGGCCACTCACACATTTGTGCACGAGGAGCAAAGCTCACCGAACTACTTTCAAAACATTCCATTGAACCTCTGAATGACGGCAGTATCACATATCTACGAGACTTTTCGACTACCAGCAGCACAGACGTGATTTTCGCAACAAGCTCAGTTTCCCGAAACTTTTACTGGTGCGCCGACTTGGAAACACAAGGGAGGGATCACTACCCAATCATGATATCAGCTGTTGGTGCGAAGATGTGCTCAAAGAAAGTAGTTACAAGATCTACAGATTAGGACGCATACAAAGACGCCGCTAGCAAAGGAATTACTGCTTCCACCAAGGACGAAGAATTACTCACTACAATGTCTCATTGCCTAACGGCATGCACATGCGTTTTAACTAAGAATGACAGATTTCTGTAAAATGATGAGAGTTTTGAAAAACTGTGTGCTATTCGCAGGCGAGCTGAAAGGAAAGTATTGCGCACAAAGTGTCTTGAAGACCTTCGATCCTGCTGATGGACACAGCGTCATATCCAGCGTTACCTGGATAAACGTAGCTGGCAAAGATGGCGCGACTTTTGCTCCACACTGGATGTTCGTCAACTGGTAGCCAAAATATGGCGGTTCTTTAGAGGCATGCGCACGCCACACCAACAGCTTCATCACACACTGCTGTCACTATCTGTAATTTTTCAAAGTTTTTCTGCGACTCTGTGGAAGACACCGTTCCAGTCACTGTGGCGATGGACGTGGATTCGCCTGGGCTTCCACCGCAACCCTCGACGTCGTCCGCAGCTACCACGAGAAAGCGTTCGGGCCACCCGAGTGATGCCGACAGCGAAGACACGCTGATTTACTCTACGGCCAGCGACGAGAGCTCCGACGAAGGCGACTTCGTGCCTGTGACAAGGCGGCAGCGAAAAAGAAGACTAGTGATGCCGTCTCCAACAACAAGTAAGAATGTGACGACTACGCGAGAGCCCACGATATACACAATTCTGTTTGTGCCGGTCGATGCGGCTCATAGTCTCAACCGGCTCAATCGTCAAGTCACGTCTAGGTTTCTTGAGGAACTCGCCCAGGGAGAAATCGCGGACGTGCGGATCAATGGCCGTAAGAATATCCTCGCCGTAGACGTCACTCAACGAAGCACATTGGAAGTGCTGAGCAACGTCAAGATGTTGGATAACATCAATGTTCGCTCATATATACCTGATGGCCGCGACTCTACGGCAGGCGTCATTTATGACGTCGACATTTCCATCGGCGAAAGTGACTTTGCTGCTCTCATCAAACCGGTGTCTGCAGAACCTACTATACTGCAAGCTCGTCGCCTTGGCAAATCACGCTGCGTGAAGCTCGTGTTCAAGGGTGACAGCCTTCCATCGCAAGTCAAGGTCGGCCATTTTCGACACACAGTGCGACCCTTCGTACCGAAGCCCCTTCAATGCCGGAAATGTTATAGATTGGGACATGTCAGTGCTGTTTGTACAAACCTGGCTGTGTGCTCGCTATGCTCAGAATCACATAGCGCAGATACTTGCCAGGCAGAACTTCGAAAATGTCGAAACTGTCATGGCCCTCACGAAGCATCGTCGAAAGATTGCCCAATCATGAAAAAGAAAATGCAAGTGTTGAGGCAAATGGTCCGGGATGGCTCAACTCACAGGGAGGCCGCTGCCCAAGTACGACGCCGGCGGTCTCGTCGCCGGAGGCCCCTGAGGAGACCCAGTGCTGAAGCAAGGATTGAACCTCACCAAACGACCACCGGCGTACCACCTCAAGCGTCCAGACACGCCGACAACAAATCCTCCAAGCAAGACAAGAGCATCACGGGCTCGCCTGAAGCATGGCCAGCACTGCCAGCGATAGACCCACCGTCTGAGCCACCGCATCGCTCGTCTACAATAACTTCGGAACGAGAAAGCGGTGATAGCCGCGACAAAGAAATCCTAGCCATGGTAAAGGCCCTTATGAACACCATTCGTATGCTCCTCACTAGCATTGACAGTCCGGCTGCAAAGAGTGCACTTCAGTTAGTGGATGCACTGAAGCCGGTGCTATCAAGTCTGGAAAGGCACCATGGCTCCGCCTCTGCAAGCCTTTCGTAAATATGTCAAAGGAGCTTCGATATTTCAGTGGAATGCCCAAGGCCTCAAGCCCCGCATTTCTGATATACGACAATTTGTGTTCAAAAACCAGTTTCCAATTATTGTTATCTGTGAGCCAAGGCTACACAATGCAATACGACTATCGAGGTACGAAGCCTTCAAGTCCGCTACCTGCAACGAACAGAGTAAAGTCATTGTATATATCAGATGCGACCTTACCTATATCGAGCACCGTGTAGCACCTCACGATGACAACCAGTATGTCTGCTTGACAGTTAAACGTAGAGACCTCAATTTCACGCTCGTAGGCGCATATATATCACCTTCGAACCGTTTTGAACCTGAAAGACTACGTGCACTGTTAACAGCCACACCTGGACCATGGATCATCACCGGAGATTTCAACGCTCACCACCCACTATGGGGAAGTCAGAAGACAGACAGTCGCGGAAGGCAAGTATTCTCCTTTGCTCTGGAGCAGCAGCTGCTTTGTGTAAACGACGGAAGCCCAACGTTTCTACGGGGAACGACATACAGCAGCTGCCTTGACTTGACATTTGTGTCACGAAGCCTAAATGGAAAGGTCAAGTGGTTCGCAGACTATGAAACTCATGGAAGCGACCACATACCAACTTATTTGAAGATCAAGGGCCTGGAAAAATCGCCTAACTACGACACTTCGACTCGCATCGACTGGACAAAGTTCAGGTCACTGACGGAAAAAAGGTGTCAAGAAAATAAAACGCCTCCTCTTGACACCCTCGAGGATATGATTAGAGGTGCTACTCAAGAAGCGACCTATCATATTCAACATACTTCAGATTATTGTCAATATCAGGCGGAATTGGAACGGCTCAGAGCGATCCGTCGTCGCGCAGAAAGAAGATATAGGCGCACTAAGTCTATTCACGACTTGAGGGAGGCAAGGCGCCTACAGAAAAAAATTCAGCGGCGAATCATTTCACTTCAATCCTTTCGCTGGAAACATCTGTGCGAATCTTTGGATCCACACAAGCCTTTGACGCAGACATGGAGGATTGTCCGTGGCCTACGAACATCGCCACATCAACATCGCCCCTTCAAGTGTCTTTCTCTCCACCAAGGACGCACCGAAATTGAAGTAGCAGAAGATTTCTGCATGAAAGTTGCCGGTCATGCGTCCACGTGCACCACGCGCCACCTAGAAAACGCTCCAGTTTCCAGAGATTCAAGAATGGACACCTTCTTCTCTCTAGAGGAACTACAAGCGGCCCTGACGGCATGCAAACGATCTTCATCGCCTGGTCCGGATGGGATCACGTACATGGCTCTTTGCAACCTCGGAGAAGCAGCTCGACGGGCCCTTCTATCCGTGTACAACGACTCGTGGAGCAGCGGATTTATCCCTCATTCATGGAAATCCAGCCGCCTCGTACCTGTGCTTAAACCAGGTAAATCTCCTCTGCACTTGACCTCTTATCG
This sequence comes from Rhipicephalus annulatus, assembly GCA_013436015.1. Lineage (NCBI taxonomy): Eukaryota > Metazoa > Arthropoda > Arachnida > Ixodida > Ixodidae > Rhipicephalus > Rhipicephalus annulatus. The sequence continues at coordinate 115,042 of WOVY01003231.1, read as the reverse complement.
CCCCATCGCGCTTACCAGCTGTTTCGGGAAAGTGATGGAGAGGATGATTTTGACTCGTCTAGAGTGGTACCTGGAGCGCCACGAGGTATACCCTCATGCTATGACGGGCTTTCGGCGTGGGAGGTCCGCAATTGATAACGTTATAGACCTGGTCTCATCTGTTCAGCATCAAAAAAGACTGAAACGTTTATCTGCGGCGTTGTTCTTGGACGTGAAAGGTGCATACGATAACGTATCACATGAAGCCATTCTGGATGTCATGGAAAATGTTGGATTAGGGGGTCGGGTATACCAATGGATCCACAGCTATCTGAAAGGCAGAACTTTCTTTGTACAGACGGAGAATGGCACAACAACGCACCATTGCAACCGTCGAGGTGTGCCTCAAGGCGGCGTTCTTAGCCCCACACTTTTCAATCTAGCGCTACTCGGCCTGGTTGATGCGCTTCCAGAATCTGTCCATCTATCAATATATGCAGATGACATCTGCATCTGGGCGTCAGGCGTAACACGCCTTCATTTGCGTGCCCGGCTTCAGAGAGCGGCAAAAATAGCGACAAAGTACCTGGAAGAACGGGGACTAGAGCTGTCGTCAGGGAAATGCTCGCTTATAGCATTCACGCATAAGGCTATGAGCCCATATGTTATTAAAATTAACGGACAGACGATCAACTACGTGAAGACCCACCGATTCCTCGGAGTCATAGTTGATCGCGACCTCTCCTGGAGCCCTCACATCGCCCACATGAAAACTAAACTCACCATGATCACCCACGTACTGAGGTTCCTTGCTGGAAAAAACGTGGGGTGCATCGGTACAAGCAATGCTCCAACTCTACACTGTTCTGTTCTTGGGTTATATGCGATACAGCTTACCTGTGCTTTGCGGGATCCGAAGAACAAACTTGCGCGTCCTCCAGTCGATACAAGCCCAAGCCCTGAGGATATGCCTTGGTCTCCCGAGATGCGCGTCTACAGCAGCGACAGTCATCATTGTGCGTGATTATCCAGTCTACGCATACATCCGCGTAGACGCTTTGAGAATGCACATAAGACATTTCGCTCGGCTTCCATCTCATCACCTAGCCTCACTTCGAACTTCCAGGCCCCACTCAGCGTTCAGCGCAACTGTAGCTCAGCATTGCGCCGTGCTTCCATCGCACTTCACGCATGCAGCACAGCCGCCGATACTATTATGGTGCCTACACCCACTCAAAGCCTTTCTCACAATTCCTGGCATCCAAAATAAGAAAAAATCGTCGCATCTAGCCCTGAAACAGGCCACATTACTTTTCCTGCAAGAGAAGCACAACGGACGCCTGCACATTTACACGGATGGCTCGGTGTCCTCAGTAAACTCTGCAGGGGCAGTGGTTATTCCCGCGAGGAACATCACAATTAAATTCATGACATCGCATTTGACGTCGTCGACAGCTGCAGAACTTGCAGCCATTCGTGCAGCTCTGGAGTTTATAGTGAAAGAACCTTCGGGAATTTGGTCGATCTTCTCGGACTCGAAGGCATCTCTTCAATGTCTTATATCACCCTTTCGCCATGGACCTAATGAACAGTTAGTAGCTGAAATAAGGCTTCTTCATCACCAAGCAACCGAAAAACAGCACAGCATAGTGTATCAGTGGATACCAGGCCATTGCGGTATATGTGGCAATGACCGCGCAGATGAGGCCGCTAGATCTGCACACGATGGTACCCAATACACAGCCATCCCGTTCTCAAGAACCGACGCAGCTACAAGACTTCGTTCGCTTGCACGTGACCTCACACTGGCACAGTGGAACTCGACAGACTTCACAAACGCGCGTCTGCATAACTTGGATCCCGATCTGCAGCTTCGTCTTCCCCCAAGGATATCTCGAGCTGAGGAGACTCTTCTATGCCGCCTGTGGCTTGGAGTGACCTTCACGAACGCATACTCTTATCTCATCGGGATGGCCAGCTCTCCTACATGCACTTACTGCAGTTGCGAAGAAACCATCGCGCACCTTCTGTGTGAGTGCACCCATTTCAACGTGCAAAGACAAGAACTCACTGCAGCTCTGGATAGACTAGACAATCGGCCTTTGTCGGAACAAAGGATTCTGGGTCATTGGCCAAGCCCATCCTCAGCCCAGAAGGCTTTGAAAGCTTTACTGCGCTTTTTGCGGACAACTGGCCTCAGAGACAGACTTTAGTGTCTTATACTCTTTGATGTTGCCTTTCCTCTGTCGCATTTTTTTGTAATTTCTCCCTCTCTTCGCAACATTTCTTTTTAACATCTATCATTCCCCTCACCCCTTTCCCCAGCACAGGGTAGCCAGCCGGTCTAAGAACTGGCTAACCTCCCTGTCTTTCCGCTTAAACTTTCTTCCTCCTCCTCCTCCTCACCCTTTCACCACACTTTCCCTTCACGACCGGAAATCCCTCAAAGAGCTGTCAGAAGGATACTGCACACTGTTATCATCAACTTCAATACCCTGGAGCTCATCCTCAAGCAACACGTCTGTCTACTCACGAGAGGCAGTGCCAGCATTGGATTTGCCTTCCACAATTGAAAAACTGAACACCGCAATCAGCTAATCAAACAGGCACACATCCCCCGGTCACGATGAAATAAGCTATGAAGCCATCGCAAAGTTACCCCACACCTCCCGCCTACGACTCCTAGAGTATTACAATTCTTCATGGCAGTCTCGAGCTGTTACCGCATAATGGAAACTTGCTAAAATAGTGCCCATTTTAAAACCTGCAAAGCAGCCAACAAGCTACGCCTCTTCCCGGCCTGTCGCCCTGCTGAGTTGCGTTGGCAATCTTATGGAGCGGATGTTTCACAAACGACTGACTTGGTTTCTAGATAGCCACGACAAATTTCCCCAAGAAATGAACAGAGTCCGTCAAGGCAGATCAGTTATCGGACCTATTTGCTGGACGCATCCCAACTGCTATCTTCCTCAACATGAAAGCAGCTTTTGACTCAATCTTTCACCATGCCATTCTTGCAGCCATGGTCGGCCTTGGCTTGGAGAATGACTGTATAAATGAATTGAGAGCGATTTAAAAAAATGGAAGATATATATCTGCACTCCAAACGGTCCCACACAGTTCTGAGCAGTGGAGAAAAAAGTACCCCAGGGTGCAGTGCTCAATCCACTTTTTTTCAACATCCCCCTGATACATGTAACGAAGATATTGCCGCGAGGAGTGTACATTAAAATTTACGCTGACGATATCTGTATCTGGAGTGCTTCAAGTTCGTGTTTGTTACCAAACAACGCCTTCAAAGAGCTTTACGGAACCTCTCCATGCATTTGGCTTCCCGGGGTATGCCTTTTTCTCCAGAAAAGAGCACAGCCATCGCTTTCACACGAAAGAAAATGACCCAAGTATCTGCTCCTCCTCCGTGGCCAGCTACTGACCTTTGTATGGTCTCTGCAATTTCTCGGAATAGTCATCGACACTCGGAAGTCTTTCCTGGTCTCCTCAGGTGGAGAAACTTCAAGCGAGAATAGCTGCAGCATTACAACTATTCAAATTTATGGTGGGGACACAATAGGGATGTAAGTGCCGATCAATGGTCCTGCTTGAGAAAGCGTATACCGAAAGAACCTTGCGTTATTGCCTACCGGTGCTTCACCGATAATCACCAGAAAATAATAGATTTTTAGAAGCTGCTCTAAACAATTGTCTACGAATCTGCCTAAGCTTCCGAAGAGCTCATCCGCCCCGGGAACTGTAGGAGAAGCAGGATGTCTCCCGCTACATATCATCTGCCCTCAAGAAATATTGCGCACTGATTTCCGCAATGTCTTACTTGGGAAGAAACATTTTCTGTACCGCGTACATCCCACCCACAACAATTCAGCATTCGGTCAAGCTGTGTAAATGCAGAAACTCACTGCTATTAGACAGCCGAAGAAGTTAATGCCTCCAAGATTTTCTGCCTGAATGCTTTCACCTCTTGATATTAAACCGTGTGTACCAGGCATCAAGGAAGCGAAGAGACGTTATGCACAGACCGTACTGCTACAAACTACTCTCTTCTACTTAGATCAGTATTACACTCAGCATTCTCATATTTATACTGACGCCTCAACTACACAGGAGATTTCGTCATATGGCATCTATGCGCCCTTTACAGCAAAAAGTTGCAGGACATCATCAACAACAGCAGAAGTTCATGGAATTAAAGAAGCAGTCCTCTACATCCTGCGTCAAACGCCGAACCGATGGGTGATCGTGACCGACTCCAAAGGAACTCTATAAATACTGTTCAGCCTCTTACAGAAGACAAATTATCATTCTATTTCATTCGATGTTGCGTGCTTGCACCACTTGGCTATTACCGCCGGTCACGCTATCACATTTCATTGAATACCGGTTCATTGCAGTATACTGGCCAATGAAAAAGCAGATGAAGCGGCCCGCAAAGGACTGCAAAAGCAAAATTACAGGCGAACCTATTTCACAAAATCAGATGCTTCTCAGCTGGCTAAAAGGCTTGCTTCCGATGAAAAAAAGGGGCCATGGAACCTACCGACACACCATTACGCTTTCCCTCACTCTATCGACCTAGATCCAAGGACTAGACTCCCATTCCGAATTCCTCGACACCTGGAAACTGTTTACCACCATCTCCGGCTGAACAGTGCTTATGGAAACAATTTATGGTATCGCTTCGATCAAGTTACATACTGCAATAACTGTGGCTTAATAGAAACTGTACAACATATATTGCTTGAGTTCCGAGCATATGCTGATGAGCGTGCCCTCTTTGAACGCTGCATGGATCTGTTAACCCAATGAACTTTATCAGTTGATTGTGTCCTGGCCCTTTCCCTAACTTTAAGCAACAGAGGCATGCGATGACACTTTTATTCACGTATTTAGACAATATTGGTCAGCTAGACAAACTGTAGGGGCACCTTGAAAACTGAAGTCATGCTGTCAGCACACGTCCCCGCCCAAGAGCAAAAAAAAAAAAGTCTGTGTATTTACTTTTTATTTCTATTTCAACTTTTTCACATTTTTTCTCTTTTTTGTCTTTCAGTCCCCAATCCCCTCCCTCACGCAGAGTAGCAAGTCAGCGATATACACAAGCTGGCTAAATTCTGTGCTTTTCAATAAAGAGCTCTCTCTCTCTCTCTTTCTTCGTGAGCCGAATAACTCATAGTCGATAGGTGTGTAGCAACACGTGTGCGCCAGGGGCATAGCCAGGGGGTGGCACACTGGGCACATGCACCCCCCCCCCATCCCTGAAACATTTTTCACCATGGCATAGAGAACGAAGAATGGACATTTTATTGGGGGTGCCCCTTCCAAAATCAACGTGGTGCCCCCCCCCCCCCGAAAAAAATTTCTCGCTACACACGCCTGGTGTGGGCCGAGACGTGTGTGTTCTTGTGCGAACGCTGTTCGTTGTGATGGTACATCGGGCACCTGGTATTTCAGCCTTCTTGGGCAGCGATATGAAGTCAGACTTTGAAAACACATGCCTTCTTTCACATTTTACACATTTTACCTTTTTGGCAGGTTTTCGATGGCATGTGTAGGTTTGGGTGGACTCGACAGTAAGCACTCGGACGCGAGCAAGTCTGCTACCATGATTACAAAGAGAAAGGGCGTTTCTGGTGGAGGGATGTACAGCAATGGACACTTGCATTTTTCTGGCGACGTGCTTGGGGCTAGCTGAGTTTGTTTCGATATAAAATCCCAACGAAACAGTAATATCTATGATAGTCCTGTTGCAAGACATGTAGACGTGCTATTTGCGCTGGTTCTTCAGGCTCCATAATTTACGCTAGGTTGTTACGCAGTCCCAGCTCTGAGACGATGTAGGCTACTTTGCTTTTATTTTCCATTTTTTCTTTGTTCACGGCACACTTTCGTTAATGCCTTATTGCGTAGCGCACTGAATGATTTACTAAAGTCGTGAGTTATAATATTTGTAAGGCTATACAGGCGGTGCGTCTGAAGGGGGCGTTTATGCTTCTTACCCTGCTTCTCCGACTGGATCTGCGGCGCCCTCACGAGAGAGAGCACACCAGCTTCTATTTCAAGTTCTTATCATTTTCGTGCCGTACAGTGGTTTGGCACGCTTCCCGCGCCTACAAAGCGTGACAATAGCGAAACGAACAAAAAAAAAAGATATATATCTGGAGTCTCACGTGTCAAAACCGCGATATGGAAATGAGGTACACAGTAGTGGAGGGCTCCGGAAATTTCGACCATCTGCTGTTGTTTAACGTGTATACTGACATCACCCAGTAGACTTCGCCCCCATCGAAATGCAACCATCGTGGCTGGAATTGATCTTGCGACCTTCGTGTCAGAATCCTAGCACCCTAACCGCTACACAGCCACGGCGAATAAGCAAAAGAAAAGCATCCTAATGAAAGTGGTGGGGAAGCGGGAGAGGGGATTTATGTTGCGCCCCTCGAGCTACTTGGTACCCTATTCATACCATTTTATTGTAATCTTTCGATTTAGAAACGCTGATTAAGGACCCAATCCCTCTATTATTCGTATTTTTATGCTTCATAGACACGATCATCAGCGAGTGATTTAGGCACCAATATTGTCTGTGTGCAATCACCAACGCCAGGTGAAGTCAGAGACGTAGTCTGCCCATTTTTTTTTGATAAAGTGGGTTGGGGTTCGGGTTTAAGCAGTGCGAATGTGCATCAATAGTGGCGCACAAGATCAATCTATCAGTGTTGTACTGAAATTATGAAAGTTTTATTTTGAGCAACACTTTTTCCGACACAGAGTACACGTTCAGTACAACATGGAACCGGCAACTGAAAATGTTGATTGAAACTTGTTCATGAGTGAAAAGTTAGGGGAAAGGGGAGCGCACGGTTGCCTCCCTCTAAATGGTGCGAGTGAGTGGGGGTCTGTAAATGACACGTTTTCATGTGTGCTGGCATAGTCTTACAGCTCGGATCAGTGCTGTTTCCGGCACATGTGTCGATTATTTCCAACAGTGGCTCATCATTATTTGCTCGCGCATGTACGTTTCTGTTTGCGTAATGCGATTACCTTGTGCGGCAGCATATATACGCCCGCATGATTTCTGTTCACAAACCATTGTAAGTTGTCGCCTGTTTGTCATTTTGTGCCTTCAATTCGTTGCCGTCCTTTTTGAGTCCTACCAATTTTAGGGGCGAAGCTCCTTATAGCGGCACCTGTTCGTCCCTCGTAGTCGTAGTAGTAGTGTGTAACCAGTCTTACATTTTGAACTTCAAGGTGGTGCCGGTGGGAGATTTCTTCTGTGCGTTGTTGAACAATAAAAAATTCGCAGCGTGTGCGTTAACTAAAAGCCGAATTCTCCTGTCGCTCATTCCCCCTTAGCAGCCATTGGCATGTACATTGAGCACTACCTGACAAGAAAGGGTTGCTACATTATACTCGCTGGGCGTAACCTCCTTGGTTTTGGAAACGTTTAGCGAGCGTTGGGCCGCAGTGCCATGAATACAGTGAACTAGTATATACCATGAACTCGAGGTGGTTAAAGGGGGGAAGTAGACACGTAGCGCAAGCCGTAAGAAAGTGTGCATGTGCCACCTCCCATTTAGTCCTTGAAATGTCCGCTAGATGGCGGTGCTTATATATGAGGAATATATGATGAAAAGATTCGAGATGGTGTTACTTGGAGTGTTGAATAGGTGGACGAACGGACACACAGACAGATGCATGGACGGATGCACGAATAGCTGTACGGACGGACGGACGCACGGACGGACGCAGGAGCGGATGCATGGATGAACGCAGGGATGGACGCACAGATGAACGTGCGGACGCACAAACAAACGCACGCACGGACGGGCGGATGGACGCATGGGCGGCCACACAGACGGACGCATGGACGGACGGAAGCAAGAACGAATGGACGAACGGATGCTTCGCTCGCTCTCCATCATTCACTCCGTGGATATGCTGCCATTTTTTTCTCACTAACTACAGTTCTCTTTGGAAGTTAACCGCCGATATATGCGGAGGGTCCAGCATTAGGTGGATCATTGTATCAAATGTATATATATATATATATATATATATATATATATATATATATATATATATATATATATATATATATATATATATATATATATATATATATAGATTACGGACTTGCGCCAGTGACCTCATCACCCGAAGGGTGTGAAAAATATGTCGCCTCAATACTAATAATAATAATAATAATAATAATAATAATAATGCTAAAGAAAAGTATTAAAACTTGTCAAGTATCGAATCAGAGAACATTGGCAGTTCAGCTTCATTCCTTTATTAATATTTTCTGCCACAACTTAAATGTGCTTTACGCCAAACATCACAACTGGTAAGTGTTTTGTATACTCTTCAGTGTGGAAATCCCAGCTGTGGGCATTTCCCATGGCCTTAAAGCTGCATTAATCGCAATAACCAATCACACTGAAAGCGACGCGACATGCATCTTTCGTCGGGACAGCATTCGAGTGGGACGGTATGACTTTTGCGCCACAGACGCAAGCCGGGGGTGTTCGCGATTTCTGGAAAAATGTGCAGCACCCTGAGGAGGTCGTGAAAATTGAGGCCGCCACTTTGAGAGCGATAAGGCTGCCGACCACATAACCCATCGCTGCGAGCACTGCGTTTTGGAAATCCTCCACGAGCACTGCATCACATCTCGGCGCCGGTAATCGTAAATTATCTTACCCAAGCAACAACTAGTCCAACCAAGCAATCAAGTCTGCGCGCGTAAAAAGAGCACGACACTTATAGCCGAGGATATGTATAGAGTGTATTTGCGCGGCGGTGTATATGGAGCCCGGGCACAGGCCCGCGCCGACGCCAACAAGGAGTTATTACTGCGCATTAGATTGCTCTTTCGCTCTCACTCGCGCTTCTCTTTTCATCCCCCAAAGTGGGCGCTTTGATTTATTTATATATATTTTCTCTCCCTCTCTCGCCTCGTGAAAGCGCGCCCTTTTTCTGAAATCGCGCGGTCCCCCCCCCCCCCCCTTTTCCTTTACGACGAGCGCACGGCGCAGGGCAGGAGGAGCGTGGTGTGAGGCAAGGCAATCGCCATTGACGTCAAATGGAGACTGTCGCGACCTCTAGCGGCGGCCGCGGAAGCCATTAGCCAGATTAGGTTCTTCTCCGTCGGCCGCCGTCGAGTTTGGCGTAGTAGCTAGGGTGGCGGAGCCGTGGTGCTGCACCGTGGGCACCGGGCGCGCGCGAGCGGTGTTGCAGATTGCGTCATAATTGCACCCGACTTTCAAGAAATGACTTTGTCCGACGCCACCCCGCGCGCGCTCCGCCGTTATAAATTTTGCGTCGAGAATCGTGCTTCCATTACAGGCGCACCGCTATCTCTACCCCAACCCCCCAACATTGCCTGAAAGCCTTCAAGAACGCGCGCCAGGGCCAACACTGCACAGCGCTAGGATATAGTGATGGAGATAGGGTCGACCCGAAGCGAACGCCGTCATCTCGAGCTCGCGGCCTCTTTTGTCAAAGTTCGGACTGCGGATTTGTCGCCTAATTCCGCGTGACAGAGAAGCAAGCCCGATGCAATCCCGTTATTAAAGATGGGAAAATGCCGGGGAGTAACGAGCGTGATACAAGGTTTAAACCGACCTCGCTGTTCTCTCACTTCTTTCGTCGGACGGCGTTCGTTCATCCAGTATGCGCCTGTCTCTGGGACATTTACATAGACGCTTCCCTAGCTTACGCGTTTAGTACTGACGACGTGGTCAGTTTCAATCTCATAAACATAGAGACGGTACGTTAACGGTACCATGGCTGTGCAAGGAAGGGAAAAGCGAAAAACAAATATATGCAATAAGCTGTAGGCCACTGCTATAAGTAACCTGTTTCTACGTTTGCTACTATAGAGGAGAGCACCCTGTGAAATTATATCCGAAATATGCTGTGGGAGCAACTCTGGTCAGCAAAAGAAAGAAAAATACTATAAAGCATGAACCTAGAAATTTAAAGCACCAAATTGTGCTAATGCTAACATGCGTTATCCTTGAACAGCAAAAAAGAAGAAACAATCGAAGGGGGATCCTCGGTTCTCATGTGAGACGAACTAAATGCGTCCGCATTGCCGGCAATAATCTTCGGCATGGATAAACAGAGATATTTTGTGGATTCTTCTTGCTTTCACTTGCGAGCAGTCCTTAAAGATTCTCGTCGTCTATGAACCATTTTCACCTACTTCGCTGGTTGTACAAATGCCTAGCGTTCTGTTCACAAAGTGATTATCCTTTTCCGACGTAATGATTCAATGCATTCCGGAACCCGCGGTGCTGTTCGAGAAAAAAATTTGCCGCCCGCATTTTCCCACGGAGGGAGCTCGAATAAATGCATCGCAGAGTGGTGGGGTCATCGCGTGAATGTTGCATAGTTAGATATGGTTTGCGAACGCTTAATTGTAATTTCCTCTTTGTTATTCTTATTTGTTGAATGATGGAGAAGTGATGCCTTCAAAGTAAAGCGAAAGCCAAGGAATTACACCATTGTATAAATTCCGAACGCGTGATCCAGTGCTTACATATACCGGGTGGCCAGTGAATGGTTGTGTAGCGCGAGCAGTCGTTTTTTTTTTTTTTCAAGGCGATAGTCTTTCTTGGGGTACTTCGACGCAAAAATTTTTGCCTGTCTGTCTGTACATTTTGTCTGTTTGTCCAACGTAACGATACCGCTAACGGCACCAAACGATACCCTAAACGGCCGACTACATCCGCAGCGTCCTGCAGCGTCCTGCAGCGCTCAAGTTTCAGCGTTCATACTCGTGCGATTTTCAATTAAAAGCAATTACTGCGCATATCTGAGGCAGCATAACAACACTTCAATATCCTGTATGTGTGTCTTTATACTAGAGAAGGCATTGCCCCGCCACGGTGGTCTAGTGGCTAAGGTACTCGGCTGCTGACCCGCAGGTCGCGGGATCAAATCCCGGCTGTGGCGGCTGCATTTCCGATGGAGGCGGAAATGTTGTAGGCCCGTGTACTCAGATTTGGGTGCACATTAAAGAACCCCAGGTGGTCAAAATTTCCGGAGCCCTCCACTACGGCGTCTCTCATAATCATATAGTGGTTTTGGGACGTTAAACCCCACAAATCAATCAAGGCATTCATAAGTAATTCTAAGGATCGTAGCGATTATCACGCTGCGCTGACAATGCAACGCGATACTCAAAAAATCAAGTTTTTCCAACACTTTGCTAAGACGACACCGTGGCACCCAACGTTACTAGAATAAACTCAGTTTCAAAGCACCGTATACTCGCCAGCGGAGGATGATGGGTCGAACGGCGGTCGCGAGAACTAGCGGCGCTGCAGTCTGATCTTGCGCTACTCGGTGCATCGTCTGCTACGGCGGTGAACCACGGTGGTTCGCTGCCCTGTTCCTCACCCTGGCTTCCCTGTTGCACCGTTATCGAACTTACACATGCATCTTGCACTTTTACTCGACATTCTCGCGCCGCATTTGTGAACTGGACAAGGTCTCTTGTATAGATTGGCCCGCATGTGTTGCTCATTGCAAGTTGGCTAGGAATCGATGTCCTGCCTATATTTGCGCTGTCTGCATTTAATTTAACCTCCAAGTACGAGAAATTCTACATAAATGAACATTTCCAGCGTACAAAGTTTGTGATGACAACTAGTATTTCACCCAGTGTGATCTGGCCTAGGCAAAAAAGGCCAAAAATATCTGTAAAATCCTCAAACAAGTCGACTAACTGAAATACAAAAATTTTGTATAAAAACAGTACTCATGTTTTTGAATAGCTACAAAAAATAAAAGACTTTCTTAAGAAACAGTACCCGTGCTTCACACTATTCATCAGACAAGTCTTCGCACAACTGCCCATCGCAGGCAGAGTGCAAAATGTTACAGCAACTTCACCTCCTTTCTCGCATTTTCCACTTTTTCAGAAATGTCTTGATTGGTTTTCTTGCAAAAAAAGCAAAAAAAGGAATATTCACGAACACTATCCTCACGTTCTCATTATGAGCGGTATACCTCAAAAGATGTTGTTACAGGCATTCCAACTTTTCAAGCACAGTCCAAAATAGGTCATCAACCAGGGGGTTTTTGTGAAAAGCCTCTCGACAGTTTCTTCAATTGCTTTTAATGTAGAAAGAAGGCCATGTGAGGGATGATCTAAGCAGCCTTCTTGAAAACACGTAATCTGAATGAGTGCACTTTGGTTTGGGCGCGCGTGCTCCAGGGGTACTTGAGCGAGATGCTGGAGACCATCTTTGCACGTAGTCACTTATTCAATTTTTTTACGAAGGTACCCACAGATGCAGTACACTCATGGTGTGCTATTTCCTAGTGCACTTCGATGCACCGAGAAGTGACACGGACATGTGCCACTGTTGCCTGCTCTGGGTTCAGAAATGAGGACAATGCGATTGAGAAAAAGATCTATTGCTGTGATATGAAAGAAATGTAACAAAACCTGGTCACTGGCAAAGCACCACCATACATGCGTTTGTGTTTTGTTGCCTTCTGTGTTGTTGTCCTATTCCTGGCGGCTCCTCCAAACTGGGCACTGAGCAATCGAGGGGCACCATGCCTTTAGGGGGGGGGGGGGCGACTGTAACCTTGGTTATGAACATTTTGGCTTCAATATAAGGGGTAGAATCGCTGGGAACAAGCGCGCGGATGGGTACCGGGTGCGAGATCCCACTTTCCACGTGAGATCAAGACTTCTTGCCCAGCAAAACATGACGGTAGTACGTTACGATGCCGTCATTCTCACACTGAACGTCATAGACTTTGCATTTGGCAGTCAGCTCTCTATCGTCGCGACGCAAAGCTTGGTACCACCTTCTGAATTACGCCAGAATTCTTCGGAGGTATGTCATGGTCAACATAATAGGTTTATACCCCAATCAAGACAAAATGATGGCATGAAATTGATTCGCTCTACTACGCCTAATTTAAACGTTCTACTATAGTAACATGGTCTTAAATTGTTGCCATCGTCTCGTCACTCCCCCGGGTTATTTTTCTTCGAGGTTGGAACTACCTTTCAGTGTGTGCTTTGATCATGCTCTCAAATCAAGTTGTAGGATGAACGACTGTCTCTTCACCTGTACTTATATTTATAATTTTTATTTGTTGTATAATATCTGAACGTGATAGCGTTAACGAGCTCGTTGCACAGAAATTGCGGTGTTGGCGTCGCTGTCAGCGTCTCCGGTTGTCAGTGAGAAAACATTAGCTTGTCCATGACTAAGAAAAAATTCAAGAAAAGCTGCCAATAAATAAAAAAAAACTTCAGTACGAGTGAGAATCGATCCCCGGCTCTCTGCGTGGCAATCAGGTGTTATACCAGAGAGGCACGCCAATGATCAAAACTGATAAAAAAATATAAATACAGCCAAAAAAAGCCAGGCCTTATGTTTACACTTCTTTTGTTCATGTAGTAGAAGGAATTTCTTTAATCCACGCAATATCAAGTGGTTGGCAGCTGATGAGTTGGCAGAGTCAGCTGCCAACTCATAATAAGTTCACGTGCTATGTGACGCCTCACAGGCTCATAAAGAGTGTGCCACACTCGCCGCCGTGGTAGCTCAATGGTAGAGCATCGAACGCGTTATTCGAAAGTCGCTGGAACGGTTCCTGCCCACGGCAAGTTTATATATATATATATATATATATATATATATATATATATATATATATATATATATATATATATATATATATATATATATGGTGGGGTGAAATTCAATGGATCCGGTGGAAAAAGCGGTAGAAAAAGAGGTCGACAAACGTGCGAAAACGCAAGTTTTACTAACTTTCCGGCAGGTGGGCCTGCCTTCGTCGGAGTGAATCACTCCGACGAAGGCGTGGCTGCCGGAACGAAGGCAGGCAATATATATATATATATATATATATATATATATATATATATATATATTGCGGGAAAACCATTGATACGTTAGCATTCACAACTTAGTTTCTTTCATAAAATGTTCGCCTGAATGAGCCAAATAGCATGAACCGCCCACGGGTTGCTTTTTCGCTTATTTTATTCCTATTGATGCCGGGCTGTTTGGGCTCTACTCATTCAAAATGCCAAATGCTGTTAGGGATCTGGGTAATGCAATAATACCGTCGAGAGACTGGTCCCGCTCCTTTCATCATACAGTTGGATAGGCTCACAGTCGTCGTTATTGCCACAATCTGTCAAGCGATTGCTGTGCGTGGGTGACCGGAAATGAGCAGAATGTAAGGAAAAGACTATATTGCGCCGCTCTTGGAATTGGTTTTAGAGATAACATATGCGTTCGGGGGTGACAGGTTAACGCGACGCAATGGCTGTTTGCGTTGCTTGTGCCGCTGTCGAATAAAAATTCAATGATGCATTGGCCGAAGGCACACTCAACGTTTTTGTATCAAGCTCTTCGCCTAACGTAGCACAGCGATCCCCCGTCAGCTATACACCCTGGTTGCCTAGGTTTTGAATGACTGAAGAAACGAAAAAAAAAAAACGAAAGGCTATATATGTCTGATAATATATTCGTTCTTCATTAGCTACGATGCTAGCCTATTAGTTTTTCGATACGATATATATACACTAGATAAAACATGAAAGGAAAAAAAAAAATTGACAGAAACTGCTCGGGAGTTGCGTAAGAGTGCGTAAGTGTTGCGCCTCACGCTCATTTCTGTTTTTCTTCGATGTTGTTCTCTTTTGCTGTTTCTGTCCTCATCTCGATGTTGTTGTTTTTTTTTTTCAAATTATGTGGCGTACGCCAGAGTTTTTCAACCCTACGAGTTGCAAAACGCATCAGTAGGCTTCGTGTATTGAAATCCGGACATGCGATTGACCGAAAGCGTGGAGTGCTGGTGAATGTGTTGCCATGTGTACGCTTAAAAGCAAGCTAATAAATGACCTTTTTGTGTGTTCTGATGCACAAGCTCGCAAGGGGTGCTGCGCTTATGCAACGAGCAGTGTACTTACCCTCTCCGCTTACACTTTGAGAATGATACGGTGGCCATAGAACGTTTCAACCTTTCGTCAATACACTGCTGCTAATGCTTGCAATGGCAACTCTCATATATATGACAGCGAAGACTGCAGCAATCGTGGTGATGCAATGTGTTTTTTATCGTCGCTTTTAGATGGCGTATCGCTATCCTCCGTGATTTTGTACATGGCAGTAACGTAACTAAATGTTTTTTCTATGGGGTAGGGGGGTTCAACCAAACTATATATACATTCGCGCGTGTGCTTGTATATGTGTCTGTATATATAAAAGTGCAAAAAATTTAAAAATAAAAAAAAATTGCGGAAAGAAAAATGCGGCATATCCTACGTACGTCGGCACAGGCTGAAGAGTACGAAGATTGGGTAATGTTTGCGCACAACGCGAACATTACAGACCATCCTGGAACTTACGTGACCGCTATGCATAACGCTGAAATATTCGATGGATGTTATGCGAAGCCTGCGGATGTAACTGTGTTGTAATTTTTATGAACCGAAACGTTACGAAGCGCTGCTGAAGATGTGTACAATGTATGCACAGACACACGTTGAACAGCTGAATTAGTTTTAATGACCAGTCGCCCCAGGTTGTCGAAATTTCCAGAGCGCACCATGCACTACGACGTCTTTCGCAGTTTTGGGACATTGAACCCCACATAATATTTAATATAACCTGTTCTTTACAGTTGCGCAACAATTTCAACAGTAAAATGTATATTAGCAATGCCACAACCACTAATATGAAGCGCCGGTGCTCACGGAGATGGTAGGTGTGGACACTGCTACATCAATTGACTTCAATTGACGTCAACGCCACGTAACAGCTGTATCGTATGAGTACATACTGCCACATTCCTATCTCGATTTTTGTTTTCCCCTCATTACACGTGTAAGCGGTGCTTTGCGCAACCACACTGATCCATTGAGAACCTTCCGATACGATTACGCGCATGACGCCAACATTACAGATCGCTTTGGAACTTGCGTGGTCGCTAGCCATAATGCTGGAATATTCGACGGCACATGTATAAATGCCGATGCGCATCACCACTTGTCAGTTGATCGAGGACCGGCACTCTGTTGGCCGCCATCAGTGCCAGCGTGTAATCTGACTTTCCATTTCTCAGCAACAAGTTCGGCCAAATAAAAAGTTTCATTTTGAACAGACCACCTGCTGCCTTGGTCCACGTCACAGCATTGAATGGTATACGTGGCAATATGTAATGCGTATGAAGTTGAATAGCCCAGAACTACGGCTGTTATTGACGTTTGTCTATTTGGAAAATAGTTCCGAGAACTGGCATGGCTCTGTAGTAGAATACTTGATTGCCACGAAGAATGCCGGGGTTCGATTCCTGCTGGAACCTTGACATTTGTTCCTTGCATTCGTCGGATCAACGCTGCCGATGTCAGCTTTGTTTTCACGCTTACGAGTTAAAATTACGTATGTACGTTTGTTTTCACCGTTCCTGATTAGACATAAACTGTCAATCACTCGTGGCACATACCCGCATACCTACAGCCCATACCCGCCTGCAGGTATGTGCCGCACATCTGGCGGAAATGTTTGACGACGTAAGCGACAGGATTGTGACATTTTTTTATGTCATGACCAGCAAGTCATATTCGTCTGACCGTCTTACGCTTCCATACTAGTTTTGGTTTATCCCAAGGGGGCGACCCAAGTTGGCAGCTGCATAGATAAATTTATACATAGATAGACACTCAAAGTGCCTGCACTACGGGAAGAAAGGCTTTGCATTTAAAAAGTGAACTTCTTCACCCTCTGGCTGCACTGCTGATACATGGTCATGGCCTGGTTTCGGAACGGAGTTTCGCAACGAGTACGATCCAAGAACTGTGCCGCACGCGTGTAGTTAAAAAAAGTGGCTGAATGCTTATGGTTGCTCCGTAAGCCTTTGCTGTTCCTGTTTTCACAATATATGGTATTTTGATGCCGTTCAGCTTTTGCGCACCATGGCGCGGTGTAGGAACATGGCCGTGACCGTTACGAATGGCACAAATTTATATGTTAACAGATTGAACTTCACTATAAGATGCTTCGCATCTAAAATGCACGCTTGCAATCTGGTGTGCGGCGTGGGCACCCATACTGCGCATATGCATGCCTACCCCACACACTCTCTCTCTTCTCCTACGATCCTCCCTCTCTCGTCTTGCAACCCCGACGCAGGCAGCGTCTGCCAGCAAGTTTCTTGATTGAAAAAACCGACTCCTCGCGCTGCGCAACCGTTCGTTGGCTACCCACTATATATAGGCACTGGATCTTGACTTCCAAAGTAGTGCCGATGGGAATTTTCTCTGCACGTTCCTGAACAATGAAAATTTGCAGCGTGTGCGTTAACTAGAAGTGGTCTCTGTATTTGATTGGAGTCGTCTGTCTCTCGTTGCACATTAGCAGCGATTGACATGTTCCAGTACAAAACACCGGTCTAACATGGCGTGCTTTGCGCCTCCCCAGGTTTCTCTCCTGCGCAACGCCGCGATGAGCGCCAGAGTCAACGCCGCTGCCAGTGTAAGCGTCAACACCCGCTGCTCCGCATCTACACATGGTTTCCTTTAGCGGCAGACGGTGTAAATTTTGTTTTGGCACAGCTTGTATTTCGCTTGAATTGTGAGCGTGAGTTTGTACTTTCGTTTCTCCCCACAAGCAATGTTATATTTTTTATTTATTTAGCTGGACATGGTACATGGTTCGGGCCCCGACATACCGAGAAAGTTGTGGCTTGCAGTCGTTATTCACTAGACAGATATTTCACAAAATGAGTCCGGATATTCTTCAAAGTAAGAGAGATGAAATATTTGTATGCTGGGTTCACACTTACTTTTTCTGTAGCGCCTGACATGTTGGAGGGGAACTGACATGATATTTTTCACTTATCTCGTCAAATGATAATCCAAGCACCCTAGATCGTAGAAAACGTACCGGTAAGCGTAAGTTTGCCCTGAAAAAATAATTACAGCATGCTTTGAAAAGCTAGTTTCAGTTCTTAGTGTACTTTGAAATCACGATGTATGGATGAATGCTATAAGCGTCCCCTTTATAATGGGGTTGTGGCAAGTGTGCCACCAGGCTCGCAAGCAAAAACTGAAAAGAAAGCTGTCTTTTTATGTTGGCCTAATGTCTTATCTACTTCGAAAAAATTGATGTTAGTATAACCAAAAAAATTAAATTTATGTTCCATCTCTGTGCTTCTTCGGGCAGAGTGACCTTAGTTTCCCACCATTTCTGTCCTTTATCTCTACTTTTCTGCCACCAATACTCTAACCGTCTCTTACTTGCTTCTGTTTCCATGTATCTTACTTGCTCCATGTTTCCATGTTTTCCAGCTTTGCACCATCGCAAGTTTTTTCTTGTACCTACATATATCTATCTCCCCCATTACCAATATTCCGGGGTACTTGTTCTCGCTTACCCTCGGTATTTTTGGCCCTATACTGAGACTGCCTGGTCTTTGTGATCATTTCATACCATCAATTCACATTTTGTTGCACTAAATTGTAGTCCTAGAGCCTCGCATTCCGTTCCGCATATATCTACCAGCCGCTGTATACTGTCTTGACTGCCCACAAATAGGACAGTATCGTCTGCATAAAATAGACCTCGAAGCTTCGGCTCAACCACTGCGGCAGCCTGTTTGTATGAAACATTAAACCCAATGTTGCTACCTTTTAGCGCCTTTTCCATCCTAACCTTGTACAGCATGAGTAACACCAGGCACAAAGGACATCACTCGTTCAGCTCCTTGTTAATTTCAACTCTGTCGTTATTACTTATTTCTTCCCATTCTATGCAACCTGTATTTTATCGGTATATTTATCTCAAAAGCTGTGGACAGTCGTCACCTATGCCCACTTCCTTCAATAAGTCCCACAAAATTTTCTCATTAACGTAGTGATATGCCCTAATAATGTCCAGATAAGCTGCGTATAAGGGCCTGTTTTCTGTATTAGATATTTAAATACACTTAGTAAAAACAAAAAAGTTTCCGTCCAACTGCCTGTCGATCCGGAATCCATTTTGAAGTTCTCCCAGAATATCATTTTGCTCTGCCCACGTTATATTTTCAATTTTTTGCCTGCATTGCCAACCTGTATAGCACATATGTAGTGGTTAGCGGTCTATACGAGCGAATGTTAACCTTTTCTTCCATGCCTTTATAGACTAAGTTCATTCTTCTTTTCCGCCAAAAGTGTGGTATTTCCTTCTCCTGTGAGTATAACTGATATGACATGATATGACCAGTGCCACCAGGTGGTATAGTATGTGTGCGCGCAAGTTTCCGTGACGTATCCTCGTCAGAATGTCGCTTCTTCGATCGTCTACTTTGTCCGCTGCGTGCCGCATGAGTGGCAACTGTCGAGGCAGGGAGGCTCAACGTTTGGATGGTTTCACGTTAGTATTAGATACATGGAGCGAATTCGGATGGAATTTGCGTTACGTCTGTTCGTACCAACAGCCGCTTCCATGAGAGAGCACAACGAGGGGCGCCACTGGTGGGCGCCCGACGCATGTTTGTTCCTCGCCGCCCCGGTATCCCCGATCTCTAGGATATTTGTGGATATCACAGTTGCCGGTGGCATGAAAAACATTGGATCAACTGTTTATGACGTGAAACAACTCACGATTGAAAAAAAAAAGTGATGCACGCAGTGTGCTATTTCTGCAAGGCAATGTCTGTTTCCGAACCTCCAACGAGATATCGAGCCGTGATAGCAGGCCGTTTCCATGTAAGCAAACGGTGGCACGGATCTTCTCGTCGAACCGGCCCGCTTCATTCCCACATTTGCTCTTTACACGGAGGCCGTCAAGAGAACCAGTTGCATGTGTAAAGGCGTTCTATAATTGTACACGTTTTCATCGTGTTGGCAAAAAGAAGCACTCAGCTATGAGCTCACGTTGGAAAGCGAGCGGCGCTATACCAAGAACATCGGCCTTGCATACGCTCGAAGTCGACAATGAATGTAGGCTGAGGCGATGTTTGTCGCTCGCGCAGGCATGGCTTTGTTAGCAGTGTTACTAGACAACAAAGCATGACTTTGTGAGGTTGTTTATTTTGTTATTAAAGAAAAGGATACGATGTCTTCCGAGCGTGAAAGCCTACGTGCCGTTCGTTGGCGGAGACCGAGCGCTGATGGCTCGTTCTGCTCTTGTGTCGTGAATCATCGTGCGCCACGTGCTCGTCGCATGCCGAATTGGATGCCGAATGGCACCATGTGTCCAGAGCTCTTTAAGACGTAGGTTGTTCGCCGACAATCCGAAGTCGGTCAGCAAATGCATGCTGCGCATGTATGCATCCGGAGCAAACAGAGCAAACTCCGCTTGGTTGGCGTCCAGTCTTCGCCTCGGCGGCGGTGCACGAGGTCGACCCACACACTTGCCTCAACGCCGAATCGGGCTGGAATCGGTGGAACTCCACGTTTTGTCCCCCGTTTCACTGGCGCAGGGCAAAATATTGGCGCCATGACATAAATTCGAAATCAAACGATTCATTTGCTGTCTGATAGGCGTATACCTTGTATTCGTGTGCACGTGCACTATATTCCTGACTCCGCTAGGTCACTTCACAGGTACGCTGGATGACAGTGACCACATGGTGCGAGTAGACGATCGACAGGGTGACGCGCAAGCGCGATTTTTGTGTTTTGGTGCTTGACGTCACGACAATTCGCCAGACTGCTGCGTGAAGTCACCAGGATTAGTACTCTGGCCTGGCGTCAAGTTAATATCGATGTTGGTAGGTGCGCCGCGAGAAACGTGACTTTAATATCAAAACAAAATATCTTACCAGCTTTTGTTGAGCGCCACACTTGTTGACAGCCGTCTCTGTATACAGGATATTTACACGGCAGAGTGAACTCGCCTCCAAAAAAAGGTGTCAGTACCGCTTTAAGGTGACCAGATACATCAGTGACGTAAAACATCTTAAAAATTATTCTACATAACTTTCAAATTAATCTATATACGCATTTAGATCAAATGGGAGGACTGAAATTTTCCCGGCCGAGTCCATCATCACTTTAACATTTCCGAAAAGTGGACTAGAATTATAATGGCGGAGCATTGAAATTGAACCGAATTCAGCGTGAGGCCGAAACCAATGTGTGAATGAGCGCAACCAACAGACGACCTGAGTGACGTCACTGTTCATGAGAGCGACTGTAGTGGGATTAGTTCTTGCACTCATTAACGAACGTGCATCATGCGTGCTATAATCCATAGCACAAACCCCGCCCACACGAAGCGATGTCGATCGATGGTTGACATAACGACGCTCGCTCATTCTGGGCGTCTCAGAAGAGTGTGGTAGTTGTACTCTCCCGCGTTTTGGTTTCACCGGCGTGCTTGGTCAGATTACCTTAATCTTCTAAAATTACCGGCGTCCACTGTTAGAAAATCTGAAAGCAGGAATATGCTAAAAGCAGAAAAGGCTCCAGTTCTACAACTTCACTGGACTGCTTGCAAACACTAATAAAAAAAAGTTATACAACCCAGTACACACACACACACCTACACACACACGCACACACACACATATATATATATATATATATATATATATATATATATATATATATATATATGTTGTCATAATTGGTGTGTCTAGTCATCCTAACATATCTGCCAACACAGAAAAAGTAATTATGAAGGCATTTCAGAAATGATACATTTATTTCTCTGTTCTTAATTTCGTACACATTTCCGTAAACACCCTGCATAGCAGTGAAGGTTTTTTATGTATTTTCTATGGAGCCCCATGTACTCTCAGGGAAACCGTTTTATGATAAATAAAGCGTTAGAGGCGCGATTTATCCGGGGTCCTCACCAAAGAACGTTTACGCTTCAAGAATAGACATGGCAAAATAATAAACCTACACACGTACCAAAACGAAACAATCGCGCGAATCTGAAGCCGTTTAAGTTTTCTGGCTGGTACCTGCACCACGCTACATAAAATAGTGATTTTGTAGCTCGCTGCCTATATGACGCTGTGAGACAGCTCACCTTAAATATAAGTTATGCCCAGAACAGTTCTAAATAGAACCTCCGAGATTCGTCTGGTTAATTCAGCAAATAGCGGACATTACAAACACTGAAAATGGGCTTCTCTGCTCAACTTATTGGTCCTACGTAAGATCACCGACCTCTAGAACACGCAGTCGATTGGCAGAAGGTACTTGGTCAATAAAATCTTACGCTAACATTCATTGACCTTGGTCAGCAAAAATGTTCAATTATTTATTTACGTACTGGCGAGGCAGGACACAAACTCGCTGCTGCTTCGAAAATGATGTACAGGGCAAGACCACTGTGGAAGAAACATAAATAGCATAGTGTCGGTAATGAGTACAAGTGCTTCACCACTAACCGCGGTGACTGATCCGCTCAAGGACTGCCGAAGATTTAGGACAGGAACGATAAGCAAAATAGCGGCCAGATTTTTACAAGGGTAGGACCTTCGAGACGTAAGTTCCCCCTAAACATCGGGGCATGAATCGCTATAGCTGGCAACCAGGAGGTGCATGCCGCAATTACGAAAGCTTGCATGCTGGGTAACCCTGTAGCGATATTCAAGCTCCACGAATTCTTAAGAACGAATTAATCGTAAATGCTGTAATATGTACTGCATGCAAAGCTAAATGAAGTGGCGAAGTCATCATCCACCTGCTCAGGGAAATTTTAACAGAGAAATAGAAGTAGGTATTAATCGGAACAGTGCGAAAAGGGAAGAACAAAGCGGGACGAGCGCTGACTGTGAACTGAAACATTCATTCAGCAAAACCATGCTTAAATTACAGGGCTAAATACTTCGTGCACGAAAGGGTACGGTTAAAAAAAAGTTACAAATTCAGCAAAGCGATAATTCCAATCACCTTGGCCCAGTTTATTACCATGCATCCATAGCAACAAGCTCGGCTTGTCAGCTCGGCTTGTGACCTGGAAAGACTTTGGGTAGGAACATAGCCCCACCGGGCACAATCCCGAAACCTTCAGTTGCAGGAACACAAAATAACACTCGGAAACAAACTAGTACACTATGCCATGAGGATGCACAAACAACCCAAAATTTTTATGCCCTGAGTGAGAAATCTCTGAACAAAGTCCTGAAGGACACGGTGGGAGGAACGTGGCACGGAATTTTAAGGACCAGTTCCAGTACGTGCAGGGCCTGGTATTGGGCTAGAAGCTATGGATTTATGGACTGCGGAGATTACCCAACACTCGTTGACGAAAACGCGCGTCTGACTATACTAAAGGAAGTATATTTCTGTCTCTCAGGTCATTCATGTCGCATATTTTTCTCCCCGATCAACACTTTCAAGTAATTTTTTGGCAAAGGAATCGGCTTGGAACCAGGCTCATATAGTCCGCAAAAGAACGCTAGAACTGCTTAGCCGCCACATGCAGTAAAAAGCTCTACGAGGGAAAATTTTACGCGACAGCATTGTGCGCATACCCGAATATCGGGCGCGCCGGGAAGCAGCAGATACAGAGTAAACTTTGAAGCGTTCCATAGTGGCTCATTCGATGCTGCTATGTAACACTCAGATTGCTATCATATACTACCACGAACAAGCCCGAAAAAAACTGTTTTCCGAAGACCTTTTTGAGCATCAAAATGTGATCGCGGTTGAATCGAACCAACGCATCGCATCATTTCCTCATTTCCTGAAAGAACCATAGGACGCGCAAGGGAGAACGACGTGCATTAAAACCTGTGCATCGGAAAAAAAAAATGTGACTGACGCTTCGTTGGTTTGACCGAAGTTCATTCACCACGACTTATTTCTGTTTTGCGAGTGGACGACTGATTTGTCTGCGCATTCCTTTTATTATCATGTGCGCTTGTAGAAGATAGGAGAGTATACTGATTTGAGCAGGCTTTTCAATGAATTAGGGAAATGCGCAAAATTTTATTATGTGTGTTTTTGTTATAGTGTCACTGATAATCAAATCAAGCGGCAGGAATATTTTCGCTGACATACTGTTATCAGCATGTGACATAGCAGTGAAGCATTAAAATACTCATGATGGACCAGGTGAGCTATGCCTGCCTTTGTTCTGTGCTGTGTGCTGGGAATGCTGTATTCTCATTCATCGCGGCTTGGTTGCTGGTCATCTGCTCTCAAGAAGTTTGAGAGCAACTCGAAACAGCGCTTGTTACAGCGTCTGGAGCATCCAAACTACAGACTGCACCTCCCGTTTCCTTTCCCAAGTGCGGAGTACATGAATTCCGTTATTGATTCGTTTTTAAGTGATGGAGTTAAACTCACTCAAAAGAAATTGCTTGAGGTATGCCATCGATAATTTCTGGAAACTTGACGAATTTAATCGAAAAAAACACTATTTACTCAAATAAGTTATTCACAGTTCTCACGTCATGATTATGCTCTCAGGAATCATGCAAACTTGGCTTATAAATGCCTATCTTATTCGCAGGCAGCGGCGGGTTTTCAATATTTATGCTTTGTCCCTATCATAGACATTGGGTTGTACGATATAGATAGTATCATATTTCCAGTGTGTGAGAAAACTGGTTAACACTAATGAGGTCCAACTCATAATTTCTTACTGTACAGAAGTCACTGAACCTTTTGAAGGTGCCTGCTCTACAGGAAAGTTTGCCTTGTTCAACCGTAGGCTAGACTGAAAAGCTCGTAATCTCAAAAAATAATCTGACGTGCCCCGCTGGACGTTTGCACGAACAGCAGTTGTTTCTGCTCTTTCCTGACTGAAGTCCTTCAGACTGACTAATACAAGGGGATCGGCAGCCAACACGCTTTTGCTTTCGAGCAAACACCATAATTAACCGCCACAATTAATCCACAAACTTCATCGCAGCGCTAAGCTAAAGTATAGCAAAAATGCCGCCGACCCTGAATACTATAGCCATTTTCGTTTTGCTTATTTGAGCCGTGTTGCAAGCACATTCAGCGTTTTGTGGATTGAAAATGGACCTTCTTGATTTCTTCAACAGTGATCACGTCAGATTCAGAAATTGCAAGCGGCGAAATGGTCCTTGTTGCCGCTCCACCACTGTGTGGAAATGTGTTCTCAATGCAGCAGTCACTTGAGTGCAACTCGGTTGGTTCGTGTAGATGGTGTAAGGACGTGCTTGTATGAGCCACTATGAGTACTTCCAGCACCTTATACCAGCTTTGCCGTTTTACCATCTTGTACCAGCTTTGGCGGGTGTGTTATTAGGACGGGTACCAGTTATATCCACGCCGTAGTTGGTGGCGCGCCTTTGTAACCCAGCGTCTGGGGGCGAGGTACCTCGGAAAAGAAAAAAAGAATAAAGATCACGCGAATAGACCCCGGTCCACTCTGCCATGGTGTGTTCCCAAGGAAGCCTAACATCATAATTCCCAATGCGAACTATGATGTAAATCGACTTAAATAAGATCATTTAAGTCGATTTACATTTAGCTTCCAAGGTGATTGCAAGATGCTAGGGAACACTTTTCGCAGTGTAGCCAGGTGAGAAGAAGTGGCAGAATTCTCACGAGAAATATTCCTGGATTATTGTTCTGGTTAGCGGGATCAATATACTTGTGAGAGATAGCCTATATTATAAGTAATATACAAATCTTATCGCCAGGCCCTGCGGTTACAATATTCCAAGCGTAATCCGTGTATCGACAGCCCGGCATTGTTGGATCCTCCACGCAAGCATTGTAACAGGCATTGATTTACACGCATTGCGGCTCATTGGACTCTGTCTTCTCACTACTCTGTGTCATTGTAGTATACGTAGGATAAGGAATGCACATCACCACTTCGCCACTACCACAGTACCTCTCGCGCGTTTGAATATACTTGTACATGTCTATGAACATGCTATGTGCAGCCTATGCAGGCCAAGTGGTGGCGTTTTGTGAGTGTCACTTCAAGATTTTTTTATTTCAATCAGATGCAGTGAAGAGTAAGGTGCTTTGGCATACCTGTGTCTTCATAATCAGTGTCTCCTTCACAGATGACATCTTCGTGGCAGCTGTTAACGACTAGTGTGCCAAGGACTGCAGGGGTGTGCGCCTGAAGGACTGAGACCACGGCACCAAATCACGCCCACCAATTCGTGCAGCGGCCAATACCCAAGTTTGCATCTGTAACAAGTGAAACAGGATAAGTGCGTCTTGTCTGTTATGGCCAAGTACGCATGCTGAGTTTTAGGCGGGCGCCAACGTATCGCACACCCACAGTCCTGATAAGAACTCGCTCTGAGTAATATGGCATCTTGTTTTTTTATTGAAATAGAAAATAAACGAAGGAGTTTTTGTCGCCGTTACTTGGCGACGGCTATCCCTTTCCACTTGTATGTTATAAATAAAGAAAAAAAGCAAAATAGTATATATACATAGATACAGTACTTCATATATGAGAGCAAAAGTTCTCCTATGGCCAGAACAAACACGTAGTCATCCCGCTCACTTTTAACTAAAGTGCGCTCAGTAGTGGTCACAAATCTTCGTTTCTTCGAATAAGTGCTGCAGCACCTTTATTGTTTTGCCATTTGTTTTAAATGGCCATGGACCTCGTATTTTATCGAACGCAAATGGCCGCTCGGGATCTGACTTATGGAGTTCCTGTTCAAGTCACCTTCGGTGTGTGTCGTGTTTCAGACAGTCGAGCAAGAGGTGATATAGATGTCCTCCTCACCGTGGCCGCATGAACATGCTGACGATGTTGAACGCTGAATACGAAGTAGGAAGTGCTTTCTGTAAGCATTTCCTAGTCTTAAGCGATGTATGAGTGTATCGATACGATGGTCTAATTGACATTCAAGATTAGGATCAACAGAATATACGATCGATTCCATTGTTTTGTCTGTGAACCAGGTAGACAAGCATAATTCACGTTTCGTTTTTCTTAAAATTCTATTTAGATCACATTGATATACAGGAATGAGGCACGTTTGCGTAGAATGATGAGCCGTTTTCGCCAACCGATCTGCCATTTTATTTCCCTTGATTCCGCAGTGACTGGGAACCCACGGAAATGCTACTCGATGATTCGACTTCATAGCTTCTGAAAGCTCTTTTAGTATAGCGTATACTATACGAACATCAATGCGTCTTGAAGTGGCATTTTCCACACATGCCAGTGCTGCCGGAGAGTCTATAATTACCACCTATTTTCTTGGTGTCGTTGACAGTTTAATAAAGCTGACGGCTAGCAAAATCGCTGCGAGCTCCGACATTGTTGAAGAGGAGAGATGGCCCAACCGATATGCATATTCTTCACACGATTATGGAATTATAAATGCTGATGTCGCTGTCTCTTTGACGATGGAGCCGTCCGCGTACACGCGAGTGTGGACTTGGTACCTGTCAAACAGATGATGTGATGCCAACTGCTGTGCGGCAACGATGGGCACTTCATGTTTGCTGCGAAGTCCTTCTATTCACGTTTCAATAGTTGGTAGCTCAAGCAGCCATGGCGGATACTTTTGGTCCAGTGGCCAATGTGTCGACACAGAAAGCTGGGAAATGTACTGTTGGTACACATGTTGTAGTTTCGCTCCAGCACGATTCGCGATGTGTGATATGAGCGGATGTGAATGGTGTTGCGTGACTAGACGAAAGAGGTGCCGACAGGTCTCAATATTTCTAATTACTGTAAAGTTGGGTCATTTTACCTCTGCCAGTGTCAGAGAACTTGATAATGCCTGTGGAACCCTAAACATATGCCTAAGCTTCGTGCTTGTAACAGCTGAAGTCGGCGTAGAGACATGTGAAAGATGTTGTGGAGAACTGGAGCAGAGAGGCAATCTTCTGTCGGCTTAGTGCACAATAGACGTGGAGTAGAGACGCTGATGTACCACGCCATTTTGTTCCCGCTATGCGACGTATAACATTTATGGTGCAGTTCACTTGATTTTCTAGATCAGCGATATGCTGACTCCATCTGAGGTGGCTTTCTGTTGTAAAACCAAGGAAGTCATACTTTCGTGCGATTTCAATTCTCGGCCGTCCACAAAAACATTCAAGTTTTTCACAGCCTTTCTCGTGAACGGCAGAACTACCTATTTGGCGTGAAAAGTCAGCATGCATTGCTCTTTGAGGCAGTCTTAAGCCAGCGAATCCGCAGCGAATGTCCGTGCCGCGGAAAAAGGAAATCTGTGTCAAGGCCAGCACGCGGGCCCGCCTGACGCGATGAACAACTCAACGGCGTCAACACTCGACGGTGCCTTTCTGGCGTGCACGTGCAGTGAGTCACCTCAGCCCGCGAGCCCGTCGAGTAAACAACCGGCGTCTTCCTGTCTGGCGGCTGACGCAATGCCTAGCGACGTCACTCGTCCTTGGGTGCAGCTACCTGCAGCGCAGCCTCTCCAGATTCGATGAGAAAGAATGACACGGCCCAGCAGCGACCCACATTGGAGGAGTCTGACCTCACGACCAGCGGCGCTTCTGGATGGACATTTGGGTTGGACCCAGTGCATATAAAAGAAGCCCTGCGGCGCGTCGCGAGCAGGCCTATGTGAGAGCCGACATGTGTGTCGCAGTTGAGCTATGTGTTAGAAGTCCTATTTGAGAGCAGACTTATGTGTTAGAGAGGAGAGCTCGGCTCTTCGAGTCTCTGTCGGCCCCAGTGCCGAATTTGTAACGTTTCTGTATATATGCTGTACATAAACCTTGTTTAACTCCCCATCGTCTCGTCCGCTCGTCTATCAGCTCTGCGCAGAATCAGTCGCGAGCTGAGGAACCTACGCTACCAAACGGCTAGTCACCTTCCCTGCGGAGTTCGAAGCAGTGGCGCCTTCGGGACCGTGTTGGCGTCGCCGTCTTACGAAACAGTGGTTGCAGCGGTGGGATCGGCCGGCGTCAGCGACATCGATGCGGTGAGTGCCTGATGTTTTCCCCTCAGTTCACCAGACTACTCTAGCTCAGGTTGTAGTAGTTTAGAGAAGGGCTGTGTGAAGCATTGAAGTGAGCTTTGATCGTTTCAAGCCAAGTCAAAGCGCTTTGAAACCAAAGTTAATGCGGAGGGGGTAAACACGGGAGTGTGAAAAATTGCTTGTGCGTCTTGCTTGTTGACTTATAGTGGGTACGGCAAGTAAATTGTTAATAAGGGCAAACAGCAAGAGGCTAGTGTGAACGATGGAGAACCTTAAAGTGAAGGAACTCATCGAAATTTGTGAGGAACTCGGCATTACTTTGGGCCGTGCGAAACGAAAGCAAGCGATCCTTGAAATCATGAAGGATGAGGGAGTGTCGGCTGAGGAAGTTGATGAGGCCTGGGTGGATATCAAAGCACGCCATGAGGAGACTGAAAGGCGAGAAGTAGAAGCTCGCGAACGTGAAGAAGCTGAAAGGCGAGAACGCCGCGAGGAGGCCGAGAGACAGGAGCACCTCGAGTTGAAACGAATAGAATTGGCAATCCTACAGTGTTCGCAGGCGCCTAGCGTAGCTTCTCCGACGATTCAGGTCAGCAGTTTTAGAATTCGGGACCAACTGCCACCGTTCGTAGTAGGCGAGGACATGGTGAAGTATCTCGTCAAGTTTGAACACGTCTGTGAGCGAAACGCTTTGGAGCGGTGTCTTTGGGCGCAGAACCTGTTAGCTCTTCTTCCCGGCGAAGTGTCCGATGCGATAACTTGCTTGTCGAGGGAAGCGTTTGAGAGCTATGACGAGGTTAAGGAAGTGCTCTTGAGACGTTATAAGTTGTCGCCCGAGGCTTTCAGGCAAAGGTTCCGGTATGCAAAAAGGGGAGTGAGTCACACGTTGACTTCGCGTTTCGTCTTAAAGCTGATTTAACTGAATGGCTCAAGGGCGAAGGTGTTTATGACGACCGCGATAAAGTGGTTGAATGCATTGCATTGGAGAAATTCTACCACTGCATCGAGGAGGATGTCAAACTTTGGCTGCAGGACAAACTTGGTGAAGTACAGCTAAACAAGGCAGCAGAGCTAGCTGAGGAGTATTATACTCGCCGAAAGTTGCATAGCAGGGCAGTGCGCGTAGAAAAGGATGAAAGAAAAGACGGCTTTTCAAAGAAACCTGATCAACGGAAACCCGCTCCGCACCGTAATTTCAAGAAGGACCCGTCTCTTACGAAGGACAGTGTAGGGGAAGGGCAAACAGAAGCGGAGAAATCGAGTGAGGTTCCTAAACAACGCACTGATACCACACGGGCGTTTGAATCACGGAAGCCACTAACCTGCTACAACTGCAAAAAGGAAGGGCACATCGCGATAAACTGTAAGCAAAAGTTCGCTTTTGCAACAATCCGAGAATCGGAAAAGAACATGCGGTTGTTGGAGCTGTATATCCAAGAAATTAGTGTGAATGGGCAAACGTGTCGAGCACTTCGTGACTCAGCGGCAACCATGGATGTTGTCCATCCTTCATTGGTGTCTCCCGATGACTTTACAGGAGAATGCGCGTGGATCAGGCAAGTCGCCGAGAAGCAGAGTGCTTGCTTACCAATCGCCACGGTTGTCTTTGAAGGCCCGTTTGGTAAGCTTCGCACCGAAGCGGCTGTGTCTGCCGCGCTTCCCGATTGTTTTCCTTATCTTTTCTCCAACAACTCAGAGCAGCTTCTCAAAGTGCAGGGTAAATCAATCTTCCCCAACTTAGCGTACATGGCCCTCACGCGATCGCAAGCGCGAAAGCTTTCGCAGGAGCTTGATCTTGTTCAATGCGGTGAACTCTCAAGTGACCTTGTCGGTGGGTCGACGGAACCTCAGAGAGGAAATTTTCCGCGTGAGTCATGTGAGCAGTCACGCGAGCGGCCCGTCGCCGAAGCGACCGGCGTGGTTTCCGTAGCAAGGGGAGACGACATGGCGCCATTGAATCAGAGCGAGAGGGGCGCAACGCTCTCGCCTGTAGCGGAAAGTAGGAGTAAGCTGTCGAGGGTTGGTCCAGAGACGCTCATTCGAGAACAGCGTGAGGACCTCTCGATTGAAGCTCTAGGGGAAAGCCACATGAAAGCTGCGCAAGTGTTGTCGAAGGAGTATAACGACAAATCGGCGAAAAAGCGCACTTTTGAAGTAGGAAGTCAGGTAATGCTGCTGCAGCCGTCCAAAAAGAACAAGCTTGAGGTTCAATGGGAAGGGCCCGCCAAAGTAATATCGAAGCTTTCGGATACCAATTATGCAGTGAAATTAGGAAGGCGGCCAAACAAAATTTACAACTTGATGAAACCATACGTTCTACATCAAGCGGTCGTAAATCTCCTGTTGAATGCTTCAGAGGAAGAGGGAGCAGAACTTTGGAGTTCTAGTGATGTAATCGAAAGGGGATCGGAGGTTATTTTGGAGATGTTGAACCTAGAGCCTAGGTTAAGTGAAGTCCAGAAGAAGGAGCTGAGAAGGAATGTTCCTTTTTATGAGAAATCTGGACTCTCCTATTGTAGTTACACAGATGTGCAACGTCGCAAGTACGAGCAGCTGTTTGTACCGCATAGGTATCGTCGCCTAAAAGTGGCCGGTTACTGAGATGGAGCGTGATACTCCGACAGCGCAACTTTGACGTTTGCTAAAAAAGGAAAGCTAAATGCTAATGCAGATACATTGAGCCGTGCGTTTAGTTAGTACCTTCTCCACCTTTCGGTTTCTCGCTGGCGAT
This sequence comes from Rhipicephalus annulatus, assembly GCA_013436015.1. Taxonomy (NCBI): domain Eukaryota; kingdom Metazoa; phylum Arthropoda; class Arachnida; order Ixodida; family Ixodidae; genus Rhipicephalus; species Rhipicephalus annulatus. Next base: position 83,451 of record WOVY01003231.1, on the reverse strand, counting down.
TCGGGGCAAAATTTTGACCTCATCACGACCTTAGCTGAGCGCTCTCGTCCAGAATGAGCTCAAGGAGCCTACTTTATGCGGTATTCTAATTCGTTACGTTGTTGCACGTGTAAAAAAATTGAGTTGTCATTTTAAGAGTCTTGTGTCCTACATGTGCCTCTTGATGTAGAGGGAACGAAATTCCGAAAGACACGTAGCTAGGTATATGTTGTACTATACTTTGTTTGGTGTTCTGTCAGGTGACCGAGGGCACTTGCTTGTGTCGTGTGTTGTCTGTTGTCGATCCGTTCTTGACAAGTTGCAGAACCATCGACAAGTGCTGAAACCAAGGATCATCAGAGACGAGCAAAGCTGGTCGACAAGTTGTGGCGACAAGCCAGTGGTGCTGGAATCCGTCCTCAAGAATGGGATGTGTTCCCGGAACAGAGTCTGGAGCTGCATTCTCCCCATGGCCCTGGAGGCGAACCTGGAGGGACCTGGCGAACGAGCGCGCCTGACATCCGAGCCACGTGGAAGCAGCTCGTCTTTCCGGCACATTGTCTGGCGGCGGGGGTGCTGTTATGCCAGCGAGTCCGCAGCGAATGTCCGTGCCGCGGAAAAAGGAAATCTGTGTCAAGGCCAGCACGCGGGCCCGCCTGACGCGATGAACAACTCAACGGCATCAACACTCGACGGCGCCTTTCTGGCGTGCACGTGCAGTGAGTCACCTCAGCCCGCGAGACCGTCGAGTAAACAACCGACGTCTTCCTGTCTGGCAGCTGACGCAATGCCTAGCGACGTCACTCGTCCTTGGGTGCAGCCACCTGCAGCGCAGCCTCTCCAGATTCGATGAGAAAGAATGACGCGGCCCAGCGGCGACCCCCATTGGAGGAGTCTAACCTCACGACCAGCGGCGCTTCTGGATGGACATTTGGGTTGGACCCGGTGCATATAAAAGAAGCCATGCGGCGCGTCGCGAGCAGTCCTATGTGAGAGCCGACATGTGTGTCGCAGTTGAGCTATGTGTTAGCAGTCCTATTTGAGAGCAGACTTATGTGTTAGAGAGCAAAGCTCGGCTCTTCGAGTCTCTGTCGGCCCCAGTGCCGAATTTGTAACGTTTCTGTATATATGCTGTACATAAACCTTGTTTAACTCCCCGTCGTCTCGTCCGCTCGTCTATCATCTCTGCGCAGAAGCAGTCGCGAGCTGAGAAACCTACGCTACCAAACGGCTGGTGACCTTCCCTGCGGAGTTTGAAGCAGTGGCGCCTTCGGGACCGTGTTGGCGTCGCCGTCTTTCGAAACAGTGGTTGCAGCGGTGGGATTTCGAGATTCGTAGCGCCCTTCGAAACGTCGTCGGAGGCGCGCGTCGCAACAGCAGTCACTAATTGCGTTTAGTCCTTGCTGAAGCCGATGTTTGATCACTTCCAGTGATTTGTGGGACGTCCATATGCATATCTCGTCTGCATACATGGATATGTTCAAGGCTTCGGGCAGCGCTTCTGGAAGACCTGCCATTGCAGCATTGAAAAGAAGGGGATTTAGAACGCTTCCTTGGGGTACACCTCTGCTCATATTGAAGCGATCGCTCCCTCCGTTATTGGTAGAAATGTATATTTGTCGGTTACGCAAAGAAGTTGGCGATCCATTGAAGGATGCGACCATGAACCCCTAGTGAGGTAAGCCCGTACAACACAGAAATGTGGTTCACAGAGTCGAACACTTTTCTTATATCTATGAACACCGCCACAGCCATGTTTCCACAGCTCGTCTGATGTTCTACAAATGTAACGAGGTCGAAGACGTAGTTTATACTGCATTGCCATTGTCTGAATCCAGCCAGCTGTTCCGGAAGAGAGTTGTTGGCTTCAATCCACCGCTGTAACCTTTTGTCAACCATTTTTTCCATGACTTTAGGTACACAGCTAGTGATGCTGACTGGTCGAAATAAGTCAAGCGAAAGCAGTGATATACCGGGTTTCAGCAGTGGGACAATTCTCACGACCTTCCAACACATTGGAACGTATACGCCTTCGTTTACATGTCGTTATATATCTGTAGAAGAACTGGCATGCCGTTGGGGCCTATATTTTTTAGAACAATGTACGACACAGTGTCGGGGCTTGTTCTTACGTGGGTTAGTAATAGAGCAGCATGCAATTCTAATAAAAAATACCTGTTATCAAGTTGAGGATGTGATAAGGCGTATGCATCTTTGATTTGATGCTCTACAGAATTGAGTAGTTCAGTAGTGTTGTCACCCGGTCGCTCAGTTCCAGTCAGAATCGTGCAAAACCTATTAGCAACATCACGTTCGGATAATCCAAGAGATATGACCAATGCTCTGAATGGGTTACGCTGGGATACTGGATGACTTAAAGCAGTGATTGTTTGCCAGATTTTCGGAAGTGCAGTAAATGAGGTCAATGGATTGCAGAAATTGCGCGATTTGTTCGACCTAACTTTTGCTTGTGTCGGTTACATTGAACGTGTGTGGCCTGATTCTTCTTATAATCTTTTAGCCCCCAAATGTGGCGATAGCGACATTCTTCTCGCCTTCTAATTGCTCTTGGGCGCTTTTAGTCTGCGTCTACACTAAAGTGGCCTGCTGGGATGGCTGTAAACCTTGTTTCACGGGAGTAACTGCTTTTAATGCAGGACATAAATGTATCCAGTTCATTAACTCCCAACAAGTCACATCCAGTATGGTCACGAAATAGTTTCCAATCAGTTAGCTTTGAAGTTAATGCTGTCATCTGCACTTGCATTCTTGGGTGTTGCATGGAAGACTGGGTAATGGTCACTCCCTCGTGTTTCAAGGTCTGTACACCAGTTTATATCTCGTGCAATGTCGGGAGAGGCTATAGCCAAATTTAGACAGCTGGCATGATTAAAACCTCTGAAAAAAAACGTTACTGTTCCATCATTCAGTGCAACAAGACCACATCTATCAATTGCTTTTTCAAGTGTTTACCCACAGTAATCTGTATGTGTACTGCCCCACATGGTATTGTGCGCATTAAAATCTTTACAGAGGAGGGCAGGTCCCCGGGCTTTACCCAATGAATTAACCACGGATAATTCGAAGATGTGTGTCGATGGCTGCAAATAAACACAAATTACGGTGATGGTAAGTTTGTGGAATTGAATTTTGCACCCTAGAAATTCTGGCACGTGAGTCCGACGAGTATCAAAGAAAAGAGGGTATGTCGCGCCGTACGCATAACAGCGCGCTGCTCAAGCCTGGATTTCTTCTTGATGCATATGTCACATAATTAGAAATCCTAAAGTCACGGCCAACGTTCGTTTCATTTAGACACAAAACGGGGAAGCTATACTGAGCAACCAGCTTCCTTAAGTCCACGCTTTTGGACCTAAGGCCATTAGCATTCCGCTGAAACACAGCTGTGTTGCGGAAAAAGTTGCTTATTTGTAGAGCCATTTTGCTATACAACATTTTTTTCTTGTACTGCTATAGGTTCTAATGAAAGGACGGCGCTCACCTCTGGAAGGTCATTGGCCTGTGGAAACACACGGAGCAGACAAAGCAAGGAAGAGCGTCGACGTAACCATATCGACATCACTTGTTTTCGGTGCACGTTACTCTTGTGCCTTTGGCTTTGATGAGGTGAGAGGTGTAGACGCATGGCTATTCTGAGTATCTGACGGTTCTGGCGTCCTGCTGTCACTTGTCTGCCGTTGAACGTTTTGTGATCGTCCTCTACGATCCGTTTTGGTTGTACCTTAGTTTTTCTGAGCTGAAGCACACTTGGCTACTGTCGCATACGATAACGATGATGTGCTCTTCTGTGATTTTGAAGTCATAGAGAGTGTATCTACCATTTTAGGATTCGGACAAGGCGGTACCTTTTTGGAGCTCTTCGAAGCAAAATTTCTTGTCGCTTTAGTCGAGTAGCCGCCTTATGTTTCGGACAACCAGCATACGACGTTACGTGGTCTCCATTGCAATTGGCACATTTGGGATGATTCCTCAAGGTACAGTCTTTGCAATTATGTGCTGCGGCCCAAACTTTGCAGTGACGTTGTCCATGACACGATTTGGCAACATGTTCATATCATTGACAGTTGTAACATTGTGTAGCGGGCTGTAGGTACTCTTCCACCGGATGACTTGTGAATCCTGGGAGAACACAAGGCGGCAATGGCTTGTCGAGGGAAAACTCAAGAATGACACTGCCGAGTACATGTGGCTCTGCGAAACCATGTTCACCACGGGGTCATTTAGTCTGTCTCATGGCTAAGATTACACCACAGTCTTTTAAATATTCAAGCAGTTGATCTTCACTGTATTCTACTGGTACCTGTCTAATCTTTCCTAGGTTCTTCACATACGACTCCGATGTATACAATTTGACTTCAAGACCAGCAACATGTGTTAACTCAAGTAGTCTGGAGGATGCAGCAACTGTAGAGACACTTACGGAGAAGTTGCCATCTATGTTGGCACGGAACGACTGCACTTTCTCTTAAGTAGCTGATACCACTTCACTGGCCAGTTTGTTCGTATTGAATTTCTGGAATGACGCACTAGAGTCCGTCAGCTTGAAAATTACGGGTATTCCCACTGGTCGGGCTTCCTTGTACGTGACTGTTGTGAAAAGCCTGTCTTCTGCTTCCATATCGCAGTTAATTTTCGCGGAATCAATGATCGTTGCACCGCTGTAATCGTCTTGATTATCAGTTCGCGCCTTTTTCAGAGTAACACACTCATCGTTGGCGTTGGGTGTCATGGCGCATACCCACTGTGGGGAATCGGCCAACAATTGAGTGGTTTTATAAAACATTGTGCCGTTCTAGAATAAGGCAGATTATATAATAGAAAAATTACGATTACGTAGGAAACTGTGGTGCTTGATCTAATGGGTGTCATGGCGCATACCCACTGTGGGGAATCGGCCAACAATTGAGTGGTTTTATAAAACATTGTGCCGTTCTAGAATAAGGCAGATTATATAATAGAAAAATTACGATTACCTAGGAAACTGTGGTGCTTGATCTAATGCATATAATTATTTAAATAAAGAAAAAATGTATTCCTAAATTAGAGCGAAACTGATTTTTATAGGTACATAATGTTGTAGACACGTTAGAATAGTAATACATATTAATTAGTCAACCTATTAGTGTAAATATTTTAGTCCCGGACGGCCGCGCGTACTGTCGCATCTCTGGGGAAGAACGTCTACTTCTTCGCGAGCAGTATATGTCGCGACAGACTCAGTGTGAGCATAGAGGCTTGATTTGATGTGATTGGTAAAGTCGAATTCGTGCGCAAAAGAAAATCACGATTCTCACTGAAAGAGAGAGAGAGAGAAACTCTTATCCAAGCAGGCCGAAAAGATCGCCTTCATTGGGTGAAGCCCTTATAGCTCAGGGCCCCATTGGCTCGCGCCACACCACGTGCCGGCTGCATCAGCCGACGCTGCTCCTGCGGCTCTGAGCTGGTCAGGGCAGAGATTCAGGCGCATGTGCCGACAGCTGAGAAAGCCGCATGAAAATGCAGGTGACGAGCGATCGTTACTTTTCATTTTCATAATAGAACGAAACAATAAAAAAATAACGAAAACATACAACGTGTAAACAATACATCTAAAGGCCGCAGTCATAATGCAGCTGAACCATGCAGTGAAGTTGTGACTCTGTGACAATCTTTGATCATAGTTTATACTTTTTTCACATGACGTATTAAGAGTCAGGTTAGCGGGGGGTGGGGCATTTACTGCATCTGCCTCTGGAGAACAAGCAAATCATTGGGATTTCAAGAGTCGGGCGTCTTCAAGACATCCGCTGAAGCTGTCGATTTGCGCCGAAACTGAAAGGCGCCGCAGTTTAATGCATTCCGCTTAGCCACGACTCGTAAAGAACTCGCCATATTGTTTTCGTTTGGTGGTGCGGCCATCGCGGCAGTCCCCGTCATCAGGGCGTCCGTCCGTACATCCGGCAGCGGCAAAGACGGCTGCGAGGCATGCGCCCGTTGCGGAGGACAAATCAAATTAGGTCGAACATGCATATTTGATTAGGGCAATTAGGGGTATTGCTTCTGGACCCAGCATCGGAGCAGTATTAAAGCCTGAACTGCCGTCTTGTAATTAGCGAGAGTGACTGCGCGCAGTCCGAGCGCTCGCGAGGGGCACGTCTCTTGCACGACGGCGACGCTGGACGCGTTGCAGCAACCACCGCGCCCTCCCGCTCCAACCAGCGGCGGCGGCAGTAAAAACGGAGCGGAGATGAACGTGGCTCATCAGGAGATTAGAACGTAATAAATATATTTTATTTTCCTTCGTTGTCCCCTCTCTCTCTCTTTACTGAACAGCGGCATCGCAGCGAGAGCGTCGCGGCCGTTTAGTTTGCGAGCGAAATGAGCGTCGCTGTACGTGCGCATGGCGCTGAGTGGGAAGCGATGCGAAGGGCGGAGGCTTCAGTGGAACAGAAAGGAAAACGAGTGCGACAGGGCCGTCTTTCCCAGCGCGCGGGGCCGTAAAAAATCTGCGCGCACTGCTCGAGTGTCGTGGGCGGGTAAAACTTACGCGCTCATCTTCGATGTTTCGATGGTACACGGGGCTTAACTTTAACGGGGCCACACCGAACGGCGGCGCCGTTGAAACGCGCAACTTAGTGCCTTAAGTTTTAATCGATGTTTGCTACATAGTCGGTTCGCGACTCAGTTGTTCATTTCATAGAGTGCTAGATTTTTCCCACCGTCCGCGCTTTGATGTTCTTGTTTAACACGTTTCCACGCAGAACACTACGTTGAATCTAACTAATACAGCATTCGTTGAAGTCGAGTAAAATTTTATTTACGACATGCACGAGGTACAATGTTGAAGGTTATCATAGCAAGAAAACTGTAAGAATACAGCTTGCCAAGGCTAGGGGGCCAAAACCAGGCAACAGCAGCAGTGCACACATGCGCAGTATGGACAGCGCTTCTGGTTGTTGTAAGTACATAAAGATACATGCGTGCGCACTGTGAATAGGTTAGAGTATGTGTGAATAGTGAATAATGTGACCGTCGAAAAAGTAATGTTAATTTACAATGCAAAAATGAATATGTAAAAAAGTAGTAGTAAAAAATAAAAACAAGAAGAAGAAAATAGCATATATGTGATGAATACATTATAAAAAGGATAGATAGATAGATACAAGGTAAATTTGCAAGCTTTAGGCATAAATGTGAAATTTATTATAGAGAATGACATCAACCAAGTGCTTGCGTGATAACGACATTTCTGTATTTACGCACTTCTGTAGTACATTTAACTGTTGGGGTACATTGTAGCTTGTGTGGGTACATTGTTTGGGTTCATTGTAGAACAGATAGAACCGTGAATATGCTCTACAACGATAATATTGGTGAATAACGTAAGTATATTTACTGAAATGAGAGTGAGAGAAGCAAGAAATGACAGTAAGGTTAACCCTACTTCCGTCCGGTCTCCTACCCTGTGCTGAGAGAATTGCTAAAGGGGTGAAAATGAAGGTAGAATGTAAAATAGACAGCACTTTGGTGTTTGCTTTAAAATTGCACCCAAACGTCACCGCCCGTAGCTTTCTTGGCGTTTTTGAATGTGGTTCGATGTTGCCTGTACATGAGGACAATAATGCTCCTTAAACCGAAACAAAAAGAGTGATGACAGCTCTTAGCTTCAACTTTACATCTGTTATGTCGACAACTACCAGATATTAATGAATAAAAGCAAGTGTCTACAGTTACTACCACTGGTCTATTCACTACGCCTATTCTGCAGTATTCGGCGAATTTGACGCTCCCTGTGTTGATCCACGGCATAATTGCGTTGGTGCTTCCTTCCGACCAAAGTTACGGCATAGTTTTAGAACGAACACAGTTGTCACGCATTAAGAAACAGACGCCAAACGCATAGCGCTATTGGTCGTATATAGGCCATTCTGCTGAAGTCCCACCAAGACAAATTACAATTCGATCAGTCACTCGACCGATGATGAAACTAAGAATCTTCTTAGGGCGTGGGGGGGGGGGGGGTCCATCAACAGCTGGCTTGGAGATATATTATGCGCTCCTGTCTGGCAAAGCATGAATTAAATATATGGCTGGATTACCGGTCTTGACGCTAGGAATCAGAGTGTGATGAAGTTAGAAGCAGCTGATAGCACGTCTTGTAGAACGCCGAGACGTCTATAGGGTTCATACAAGCACTGTAGTGTGTGTGTATAAGCGTCGGCCCTTTGAACTTGAATACCCACATGCCTACAAGGGTAGCCGCGAGAGAGAGACGGTGACTGCACTTCTCTAAAGGAATGTGGTTTTCGATGCTTCAGAGGAACTATGAACTGTTTGTTTTCTAAAACACGCAGCCACGTCCAACAAAACTATTTAAAAACCGCAGAAGGTTGCGACCTTCAGGGCACGGCTACTTGAAATAGCGTCCTTGGCCAGCCGAGCCACAGTCAAGTGGCATGTGATTATAACGCTTTGAGCACCTAGAAATGGGAACGGAAAGGAGCCGCTAAACGTGTGAGCTTTGAAGAGCAGGAACCACACAAGATTGTAGAGTACCGGGCCCAACAGTATATACCATCTGTGAGTGTTATGGGACCGCCGGCTGCGAGCCTGTCGATTACAGAAAGAGGAGGACAACGACGGTCGTGGGTGCGCTCATGGCACGCTTCGGCATTTAATACTGAAAAACGTTAAAAAAAACTGCGTTTGCTATGCGTACCAGGCCACCGCGGATTATATTTGAACGAAATGGCGGACTCTTTAGCAGCAGTATTCCTGAGTGGGCCCACCATCCCAGTTTTGCCAGATACGGCTAACGCGACAGCGCTAAGGTTCCGAAATTCTTGTTTGCAATGGGGAATAGGTAATTTGGATAAATTTAAAGATCTCGGGCATTTAAGGTATTGCTGGGATAAACAGTGGTGTGTATCTCGCCAGTTAGAGGTTACTTATACCAGATTGCCTTGAACAGTTCCATCACTAAATTATTACCTTAACGAAGCTTGACTCAAGGCGTCACCGCTGTGCATGTTTTGCAACGAAATTTAAACAATTGAACATTTCTTTTTATTCTGTCGTCGTTACTATTATCAGAGAAAAAGATTTTTAGTAGCCCCATTACAGATGTTAGGAATAAAAGTAAATGTACCAGTAAATTTATCACTTGGCGGCACTTCATTTGGTTACTGCCACAGGGATATATGCTCCACTGTGTTTGAATATACATCAATGCAACTAAAAAATTACCCAGCTAGTGAACCCTAACCTTTTCAGATCTTTAGTTTATAATTCCTAGCTATGTCTGTCAGGAACAAGAGATGGTTTGACCGTTTGCTCAGCCTCCATTTTTGTTTATTTGAAGTTTAATATCTAAACTAATTTTTCTAATTGGCTTTAATTTTATTTTAGTTTCATTTAAGTATCCTGCCGCCCGGTTCTTAGCCCATCCCCCTCTGTGGGTGAGCGCCATCCATCTGAGGTCATCAGCATCAGCATTAGCACGCGGCAGCCGCTGGCAGCGGCAGTTTTGGAACTTTCATTTCTGGTTTCTCTAATGCGACAGTATGCGCGGCCGTCTGGTACTATATTGATAAAACTAATAGGTTGACTAATTAAATAGTTCTATTATCCTAACATGTCCACATAATTATATACGTATAAAATAAAATGATTGCTCAATTCTAAGAATAAATTCGTTTATGTAAATATTTGTACGCATTACATTAAGCACCACACTTTCCTAGGCTATCGGTAATCTTTTTGTTATACCTCCATTATTCCAAATTTGAACAGTAATTTTTAAAACCACTCGATTCTTGGCCAATCCCTTATAATGGGTATACGCGCCACTACCAATAGGTGAACAACAACAACAGTTTCGGCCTGGGCTTCGATCAGTAAACAAGGTTTCTGTTGGTTTCCGCATCTACCCTGAGGGGTTTTCGGGCTAGCCTCAGCCTCGCACACCTTCAATTGGCGTCCAACGGGTAGATTCCCACCGCTAGGCCCCGGACATCGAGCCCCACGATAAAGACGCTGCTCCAAGATGTGCTCCTCGACATTCCTCCGGTGGTTCCACCCGGCTCCTGACTTCGGCCCCTTCGAAGGTGATATCGGCTACAAGCAGGTCTTACAACTAGAGCGGGCCTGCCTGTACATATCTCGCTTCGGAACTTGAGACCAGCTTCGGCTGCACCAGCCGGTATAGATACTTTACACCCTTTATTACTCCGGGGCGATGACAGCAGACCAGATGCGTCACGTCTCCGTCGCGTGTCGGTACATCGCTTCTTTCATCGGCATCCAGCTACCCGTGCAGACCTTGGAAAACTTGGCGAGCTGGTCCAGCCGGGCGGCCCCTCGCGACGACAACCGACATGATGGTGACTCATCATCCACCAACGATGGTGCAGCAGCCCCGGACGAGGTCAGAAAGTCATGGTACTTGTGAGAACGGGGAGATGGTGCAGCTGTGAAGGACCACGAAGAGGGCGTCGGCAAAGGCCCCGAGAATGTGCACGCCGCGCAGTCCAGGCCAGTGCTGGACGAGATCTCTCGGAACGTACTTGATGGTGAGGAGGACACAGGTAAGTGTCAGACCAGCTGGCGGGGCTTCGCTGAGGTCGGCATGGAGGGGGACGCCGTGTGTGGAGACGCCGCGTGACGAGACGGTGCTGTGGCCTGAAAATAGAGAAATGGAAAGGAAAGCGGAAAAGACACCACGACATGCTGCGCATTGCTGTGGAGGCGGAAGACCAGGAGCACATTGGAGGCGCCTATTGCGCACCTCTAGAGAGATGGCGCTACAGCCTGGCAGAAAGCAGGTGGCGGTACGGATGGTGAAAACGAGGGTGCGAAGGCAGTCGAGTATTACAAGGAGGTGGAGAACAAGCTCGTGCTCATGACCTTGAAGAGGACAAGGCTGCACTTGAAGCTGAACTGGATTGCTTCAAGCGGGATGCAATGCAGAAGGCTACCCGCATCAATCAGCTAGAATATAAGGTGGGACACTTTAATGATGAACAGGATGGTCGAAAGAATGCGCAAGATGTATACAAGTCCAAGGCGAGCATCATAATTGATGAGAAGGAGCACAACATTTCTCAGGCTAGAGGACAATATCCATAGTCTAGAAAATAAATTGGCTGAATATTTGCAGGAGCGTAGTCGTATAGAGGGGCTGCTTGCAGATGCCCAGCAGTACCTCAATGATCAGCAGCAGCAGCAGTGGGCGGTGTTCCACAGGCAGAGGCTCGAAAGAGACACTAAACTGTCAAACGTGCTGAGAAAACGCGAGGAAGAGCTCAAACGGCAGCGCGTACTCCAATACTTAATGCTGGGCGAGCTACAAATACAGGAATCTGACCTCCGTGCGAAGCTCGCTCAAGTCCACCAGGACCGTTACCGAGAGACCAGTCAAGGTCAGGCTCTAACTTTGTAACTACGCAAGAAGGAAACAGGGTGCACTGAGAAGCATGACTGCATGAGTGACGCCAAGGGCTCGAGGCCGGCCAGAAGGCTTTGTCGGCAACAATCTCTGGGTTAGAGAAGCAGCTCAGTCTGGCGTCGCGCTCTGAGACCATCCTCAAGCACAGTTTGTACAACAGTGACTTTGAGAGAAAAACATTGCAGGCTGAACTTGCAAAGCTGAACAAGATGCTGGCCTCGGCTAAGAGAGAGAACAAGCGGTTGACGGAGAACTTTAAACCAAGGCAGCAGCAAGTGAATAAACAATCCAGGCTAGAAGAGATGACCCGGCTGCAGGATCCCCCAGAGAAAATGGCAGAGCACACGTCCCCATTCGAGGAGGAACCTGCCACCCACGTGAGCAGTTGCACCAACATGTTTTACCGAGAGCGCGACATCAGAGAGAGTGAAGTCAGCGCCGAGTGCATATGCAGTCGGAGTTTCGCTGGAAATGTCTCATTTCCATGGCTGCCAAGGCTACAAGAGTTCAACGACTCCTTCCTGGAGGAGTGGCCGCCAAGTGCCCGTAAAAGGTCCGGACAGCTACAATGGCAACACACCACAACAACGCTTACGACTCACCGGGACCGATGCTGCACTGTGTAAAAGGCTCTAATGTCGGGTTCTCTTTAGAGCAGCTGGCATCCCGCCGTCATCCACATAGCCGATGCTCGCCACTGAGGGAACGCGTTCTTAGAGATAGAACGAAAGTTTATTTACATGATAGTTGAAAGATGGAACTGTACAGATTCAGCTATGTACAAATATGCAGCGATTATTTACAAAATGTCGTCGGCTTTGATAGCCCGCCATCTCCTTACACGGAGGTCCGAAGAAGGCAGTAACCACTCTTGCCACAAATCAGGTCACGAAGCCTCAGTGGTTCACCCACCAGAAAAGGTGCAGAATTTGAACCATACACCTGGACGAAAAGGTCCAATGGAGCAGGAGTGCACCACACAATGACACTACATCATGACTGCGACGCCTTTCCATGCTTCCGGACTGTTGGTGCTTTTGTGACGATTTCGCGTCGGCAACAACAGCCAAGTCGAGAGGTTGACTCTATGAGAACAGTGCCACTGTGGTGCCGTCCCACGATGTTCGAACCCGTTCAACAAAAGGGTTTTCTCGCAAAGCTTTTGTTGAGACCCAACCACTACCTGGAACACCTACAGGACAGCGATTAGCTGACTAGGCGCCGATGTGGTTGAAAGCACCCTAGCAGACCGGCTTACGCACAACGGCGTCTGCCTAGACGAACTGCAGGGCCGACCGTAACAACCGGAGCATCGGCGTTCTGTCATGCACTCGTCGATGATCGTGGTCGTCAACCAGAGTGATTCCGTTGCGCCTTCGTCTTTGGGACGTGGCAGATTTGCCTTCGCTTCACGACTGAGCAGTTACCGCGTCTGGTGGCCCATGACGTGACACAAGGAGCTGGACATTGACTGTCCTAACATATGGCTGCATACGCCACCTGCGCTCCGCTGTGGCCAAGGCTAGCCAGGACATTTCCGTGGGCTACCTGTGTTACGTCACCCGCATCCGTCTTCTCCACCTTTAGGGGCGAAGCTCCCCTTAAGTCTAACCTTGCCATGCGTCAGGCATAACCGGCAGAAGAAAACCAGAAAAAAATGGAAGGCAGTATTTCCCGAACAGTAAAATAGATGGCGTTGTCTACAAACAAACTGCAGTTGAGTGAGGATATTCTAGGTGGCGCTGTACCGCTACTCTCCGATTGGCTGCTACTTGGGCTGTGCGGCTGTGCCTGGGTGCACGAAGAACGAATGCCGCTCTGTCTCCTGGATCATCGCCATACATAGGGGATTGTTGGTGGGGAATGGACGAAACAGAGCTGCGGGCGCGGAGCGCTGCGGCGGCTCGTGCTCATCGCATCGTTTGTGGGGCACGGACAAAGCAGAGTGGAGGACTGCGGTGGCTCGTGCTCGTCGCCACAACAACAAAAACAAGCACACAGACAGGCAGACAGACCGACGGATGGATGGACGCATGAAAGGACGTACAGACGGACGCGTAGATGTGTGCACGGACAACGGATGCACGCATGGGTGGATGGACGGACACTTCACCCCACTCATCCGTGGCAGTATGTGAACGGCGGCCGCGAGCCTGCCGATTGAAAAAAGAGGAGGACAATGACGGTAGCGGGTGCGCTCGTGACACGCGGCAGCCGCTGACAGCGGGTAGTTGCGGCCCGGGTTCTGATCAGAAAACACGATCTCTGTCAGTCTCCGCGTCTTCCCTGAGGGGTTCTCGGGGTAACCTTAGCCTTGAACCCCTACAGTTTGTACAAACTTTCGCTTTGCCCGAATTGAGTGAGACTGCCGAATGGAAGCCATTCTTAAACACTTCTTTTAGGACAGTGCTCACACCCACCAGCTTCTGCAAAAAGTGCTGGAAGTAGGATGATTGCCGCAAAATGCATGACCGAAGATGTCGTCGTACAGGAGACACAAGGTGCCGACACAAGAGAATTACCGGCTCCAAGGGCATGACTGCATGGTTGGGTGAAACGGTAAATACACAACCTTCAAAAAACGAACGGGTGACGGCCATGTCTCTCCCACTGAAATAGGCGGCTGCTAATAGACAGGCTACACGGACAGGCTGCGGGGATAGGTTTGCGAGAAGTTGACCGTTGGCCAGAGGCATGATTCTCGTTCGGGAGTGCTTCTTTCCACGAGAACAAGCGCAGTTCCGGCGAACTCTCCCCCCTCCCAGTGCCACCTTCCATGCAAATGGCGGCGAGCCACGTGCAGTTCCGGGGAAGGCTTCGCCTCCTCCGCCGAGCCACGTGCGGTTGCGGCAAAGGCTTAGCCTCCTCCGCCGAGCCACGTGCAGTTCTGAGGAAGGCCTCGTCGACGGTGGCTTGCCACATGCAGTTCTGGGGAAAGCTGCGCCTCCTCCGCCAAGCCACGTGCAGTTCCTGGGAAGGCTTCGCCTCTTCCTCCAAGCACCGAGAACTGGTCTCAGAGCAAAGATCAAAACGTCGATTAAAACCGTGCCAGCTTGATATTTCAGGATTTTTGCCCCAGCCGACGTCGTCGTGCTGTCCAGCTCTGTGCAAACTATAACCTGCTGTTGGGAATGTTGCTGTTTTCAAAACATTTGCCTTCGTATTTCGCCCGTGGGCGAAGGCTTCAGCTACGTCCACTCGGTTTGCTCACCTTTTATGGCTACCGCTACCATCGCAACTCAGTGAATTATTAACAATGATACGTGGCAGCAGTGGGATGCCATCAAATCCGAATTCATAACACCGTATATGTGAGCGCGACCGGGAATGGATGAGACGCATTCCACCACCGCCACGCACAGTGACACTGCGGACGGATTCGTGGACTCTCCAGCATGACGCTAAAAAAATCTCTAGGCCCGTTGTCAACAAACACGTTTTTGTGCAGCACAGTGCGACAAGCACAAGTTTGCGAGCTGCATGGGGTAACTTCACAAGACCGATCAGCAAGCTTGCGGGTGGCGCTGTGACTATCACACTTATTGAAGCAGTCACGCCTACAGACGAGAAGTCACCTGCCAAAGCAGCGTGTGAACCCCTCGCGCTGACCTGAGTGCCACCCACCCGGAGAGCCAGCGCCACTGAAAGGCGAGCTCATAAGGGGATGGGGTTGTCACTGGCGGCCAATGAGGACAGGCGCAGCCACAGGGGCGTGCACTAGCGTGCCACATAGCGAGTGGTGCCTGGACGAGTGTTCCCAAGCTGTGAAGGGAAGAACATGGCTTATACCATGCGTCTTCCCTGGTGTCGTAGTCTCGGTCGCCATGTTACCGTTAAACGGTGGTTCCCGGTGCTCGAGCAGCGCAAGGCCGGAACGAGGTGCCAGCAGAGGGAAGGGTGCTCTCGATTCCACTGGGCCTAGAGAACAGTTACTTATGAGCTCTCTGGTGTCTTCATTCCTGCCACTGTCACTGAATACAATACACTGGCTATACGTTATCACACTAACTGATTTGCCCTGTGGTATAAGCACCAAGAGGTGTATTATTCCGCTATGAACAAAATTTGAACACGTTACAGAAACACCTAACCTAGTTATCTCCAAGCACTGAGCTTGAAGACAGTGAAATAAGTCCCGACATGTCATGAACGAGTGGCGTCATTTCACTTCAAGACATAGAAAGCGGTCGTTCGCCTGCTGCATGCTAGTGGAAAGTTGTTGAGAATGACGAGACAGGACGTCTTGTCGCGTTTCTAGTGTAAAAAAGAAAAAACAGCGCTATTTGTGGGAGAAATGCGTAGTAGTCGCAGAAGACATGACTGTCACTATTAGGAGCCATCACCATCGCTTAGCCAAATCTCCCGGCAGTGCAGATACCATCACCTAATTGGCCGAACTTCTGGAGGGCGTAGAAAAGCTGGACGTGTGTTCATCCTAATGCGTCAGCAGGCAGCCTCGTGGGTTATACGAAGTGCGCACCGATACATCGAAGTGCGGTCTCTGCTCGAAGCTTTGGCTTCAGCTGGGTTAATAGGTTTCATTTGAGGAACTCAAGAAGAAACAGAGGAAAGACATGACCAAGAAAAGGGCCGCACGCGCAGCTTTTCGACGGTGTAAGTGGCTAAAGAATGTGCCTGACTTGAAAAAGAAAAGCTGCATGGCTACACGACCAGACAAAACCCATGGGATTGCACCACATAGCTGTAATTTTTTAAGGCTCGAAAACCACAGTCACAAGAGAAGATACAAGACATTGTGATTAGGATTTTCGCGCACAAAAATCAATTGCGAACGTACAACAACTAGCAACTAACGTACAGACTGGCATGTTATGCTATCTATATCAAGCATCGCTTATCGTGAGCAGTTCAGAAAGCCATAATTATATTGTAGTTGTGTGACCCAGCTAAATATTGCGCAGTATTAAGTTTCCATGGCAGCGCAACAACAAATGCCGATAATATACTTTTGGCAAAGCTCTTTCAGAACAGCCGTCACGGCATCTTGCCTCGACGACTATGCGTTTTCGTCTGCTAGCAGAAGCTTGTTGCACCGCCAGCACCACCAAACCGGAAGCTGTTTGGGTGACGTGTGGCGGGTCGTCTGACGCAAAGAGTTTTGCAACTTACCTATTTCTTGAAACGTTGGCTCGTAGAGACGGACCACGTCGTCTTTTTCCCTGTCCTCTTCGTCGTTCTCGTCCACCAGTTACATGATTTTTTCGGCGGCTGGAGCACCGATCCGGGGCTAATAAGGAGGCACTGGGGTGATATGGCTTGAGTCGCGTAACATGTACTATGTCAGTGTGAGGGTGAATGATAGCTGGGTTCGTAGGAGTGATTTTGTAAGTGACGTCACTTACTTGGCGTAAGATGCGGTAGGGACCTGAATAGCGTGGGAGTAACTTTTCCTAAAGTCCAACGCGGCGTGAGGGGGACAAAAGCAGAGCGAGATTTCTGGGTGTTAAGTAAACATCACGATGGCGGGTGCCATATACGCTCTTCTGATTGTCTTGGAAGTCCAGTACTCGTCACCGAGCAACTTGGCGTGCCGCTTGGGCCTTCATTATTGCGTCCCGAGCGTACTCAGACGTGTCATTTAGTCCGGTCGGCAGAAACGTGTCGAAAGGTAGCACGGGGTCACGGCCGAACAACAGTAAAAAAGGATAAAACCCAGCGGTGTCGTGTCTAGAGGAATTGTACGAGAATGTTACAAACGGTAACGTAGTGTCCCAGTCACGGTGATCAGTGAAGACATACATAGAGAACATGTCGGTGAGAGTGCGATTGAGTCACTTCATTAGACTTTTATTTGTGGATGGTAAGCAATCGAAAGCTTGTGTTTAGTTGCGCATGCGCGGAAGAGGTCATCAACCACTTTGGAAAGGAAGCAGGTGCCTCCATTGGGGAAAAGTTGTCGAGGGGCGCCGTGGTGTATGATGACGTCCCCCAAGAGGAAATCGGCCACATCAGTTGCACAGCTGGTTGGAAGGGCGTGTGTGATCACGTATCGGGTAGTTAAATAGGTTGCTACTGCAATCCACCGATTACCCGCAGCTGACCTAGGACAGCTGCGGGTAATCTGGAGGACAACACTGTAGAAGGAGTCTCGTGGGATGTCCAGTATCTGAAGACGTCCAGCAGGAGGGGCATTTGGTTTTTTCCGTCGGTGACAAGGGTCGCAAGCTGCAACATAACGGCAGACGTCGCGGTACATGCCAAGCCGGAAGGAACCGGAACGCAGTTCCGGTTCCTTCCGCCTGGCATGTACCGACCTTCCCTCCGGGTACTGGCATTCCAACCTTCCCTCCAGGTACTGGCAAGTGCCAGTACCCGGAGTAAAGGTCGATGGAGGAAAATTATTTTGTGCCGTGAAGTCAATCCAGGGCATCGTCTATGTGTGGCAAAGAATAGACATCCTTTCGTGATCTTGTTTAAATGTTGAAATCGACGCAAAATCTCCAGCTGTTGTTCTTACTCTTGACAAGTACGACAGGGGACGCCCATGGATTGCAGGAAGGCTCGCTGATATTCCGAGAAATCATTTTGTCCACCTCCTATTGGATCATGCGCCGCTCAGCATGGGAAACGTGGCAGGGTCACCGATGGATGGAACTCGTATCACCTGTATCAATCCGATGCTTAACAGCAGACGTCTGGCCGAGAGGGTGGTCGCCAAGGTCGAAGATGTACCAAAAAGATGCAAGGAGGGAACGCAGTTCGTTAGCTTGTTCTTTCGGTTAGTCGGGTGCAATCATCTTTGTTAAGACACTTTTGTCTGATGGAGGAGTAGGCGAAGTTTTCTCTGCGCTATGAATGCTGCCATAACTTAGAGTACAAATATGGCACTCTGCCACCAGCATCATTTCAGCGAGAGATATACGACGAGGGAGGACTTGTGTACGTTGGCCGAAATTCACTAGTGGTAGGCAGGGTGCGATGGCCGTTACAGTGACGACGGTGTGAGGAAATGCAACGTTGTGCGAAAGCATCATGTCAACATTAGGGGACACAATATAAACGCCGTCTGGGACAGGTGGAGCAAGGGAGATGCCTATGTAAGCAACTGTTCGTCGAGCGAGACGCAGGTATTCTGTGGAACAGAGCCGACTTGGAGGGCAATTTGGAGGAGCAACAACAGTAGGTAAAGTGAGTTGCACTATACTGGCAGAACAATCTATCAAGTCCCGTCGCGGTGATCTAGTGGCTAAGGTACTCGGCTGCTGACCCGCAGGTCGCGGGATCAAATCCCGGCTGCGGCGGCTGCATTTCCGATGGAGGCGGAAATGTTGTAGGCCTGTGTGCTCAGATTTGGGTGCACGTTAAAGAACCTCAAGTGGTCGAAATTTCCGGAGCCCTCCACTACGGCGTCTCTCATATTCATATGGTGGTTTTGGGACGTTAAACCCACCATATCAATCAATCAAAGAACAGTCTATCAAGGCCGAATGTTCCGACAAAAATTCATGGCCCAAAATTATGTCGTGAGGGCAATGTTCTAAAACATAAAACAAAACTGATGTGCGACGCCGACGCTAGCTGAGCACACACCAATCACGGTGACTCTTCCACCCTCGGCAGTTCGGACCACAGGAGTTGGGCCAGGAGTAAGGACTTTCTTCAGCCGTGTTCTAAGATCAGCGTTCATGATAGACACGAGTGCGCCAGTGTCAATGAGGGTCGTAGTTGGTACACCGTCGACGTCAACGATAAGATTCCGATGTGCAGGCAGGGTCAGTAGAGGATTTTGGCATCGGGTCGGTATTGCCGCATCACCTCCAAGAGTTGCTCCCGTCAGTTTTCCGGAGGTGAGCGCCGGAAGAATCTTGGCGACGGCGATCGACGAGATGGGGGTGAGCGGGACAAGCGGCGTTGCGGTGAAGGGGAGCTACTGAATCGAGGGCGCGAGCAATTGTCAGGCGTTGGCGGATCTGTTTGCGGTGCCGAGTCTGAATTCCAGGCAGGTGGGCGATTGGGTGGAGAGTGAGGCCACGGAGCAGAGTTGGACCAAGCACGGCAGCGCACGGTGCGAAATGTGGCCTATACGACCGCAATTGAAGCATGTCAGCTGGTGGGGTTGCAGAAAAACGTCGGTTGGGCGCAACAGTCACAGGTGGATTTGGTGGGGCGTAGTCTGGACGATGAATGGAGCAGATGTTCAAGCCGGCGCTGGCTAATGCTTGCCTCGCGATGGTCTGGATGAGGGAGACGTGGCGTGATAGCTGTTGGAGTTGGGGGAGGAATAACGCAAGTGGAGGCGCGGCTTCTATTTCCCGGCGGACAATACGAACAACGTCACCGGGACTTTCCGTAGAAGGCAGGCTAGGGTCTTCGCATGTGGATGTTGCAGCCGTGTTTGGAAGGCGGGCAAACTGGTGGAGAACACGGCGGCTCATGGCTTCTTCAAAGCGCCGGCATTCAGAAATAATGCCCTGGGCCGTAGATGGATTCTTGAACAGAAGAAGGTGAAAGGCTTGATCTGCTATGCTCTTAATAACATGGCCAAACTTATCGGCTTGCGGCACAAAGCCAGCACGTCCTGAATGTACGTGAGGTAGGATTCGGTGCACGTCTGAACCCGACGTGAGAGCTCGTTTTGGGTGGCACGTTGACTTCCCACAGGCGTGCCGAATAGCTCCCGGAGCTTTTGCTTGCTTAATTCCCAGCTGGTCAGCTCTTCCTCGTGCGTTTTATACCTGACCTTTGCGGTGCCTCTGAGATAAAAAAACACATTGGCCAGCATGAGCGTTGGGTCCCATCGCATACGTACACCCAATCGATCGTATTACTTCAGTCAGGCTTCTATGTTAACGTCATCGGTGCCAGAAAAGGTACCTGGAGCTCTCGGGGGCTTCAAGATGAGGGTTGACGGGTGAGTTGTAGAAAGTACGGAAGTGGTTCGAGAAGGTATGGTTGTCGGAGAACTGTGTGTGTGAGCGTGTGTGAGCGTGTGTGAGCGTGTGTGCGTGCACGTGTGTGCGTGCACGTGTGTGCGTGTGCGTGTGTGCGTGTGTGCGTGTGTGCGTGGTGCGTGCGTGTGTGTGTGTGTGTGTGTGTGTGTGTGTGTGTGTGTGTGTGTGTGTGTGTGTGTGTGTGTGTGTCATTCTATATCAAGTGTGGTCAATTTTCGACCATCTCCCATTCATTCGACCATGCTGAAGAAAATCCTACAAGTATATGTGCATGTGAGAATACTTTCCGCAAAGAAAGCCTGTGTTGCCTAGAGGGCGCTTGAAAGTTCGGCGCCCAAGTGAAACTTTGTCGCGCTAAATAATTTATATATTATTATTAGTTTGAACAATTACTACAAAGCAATTTTATTCATCTCAACGCGTTACTTTTTCATGACTATGATCGGTGATTCATTTTTTGGTTTTCTTTTCGCTATAGCGAAATATTAGAATATGCTGCATGATTAGCGTTTTCTTATAAAAACACAGAAATTTCGCCGGTAATAGATTTGAATCTTCTGTTTTATATGTTTCTATTTTAAATGATTAAAATACTTCTGGAGGGAATGAAGCAAAAGCATTGCTATAATATTGTAACGAATTTGGGCAAACATGTTCTTCCATAGTGTGGCTTAATTTTTGAAACGTATTGGTTCAAGTGAAAATATGGCCTATGGATTGTTACAGGGCACGGTTTGTTAGTAAAGCGCGCAGAAAGTGTCTAAAGAGCAGCTTTCATTTTAAGGGAGGAAAAAGTTTTCCATCTTAACAATCCCAAAATAAGCCTGCCTTTGCCTCACCTTCACTGTATAGCATGTCAGCGCGAGGTTTCAGCGAGGGATTTTTGGCAGCGAATAATGCATGTTATACAAAATCTTGTTATTCTTGTTTTTTTAACACAGCTGTTTTAACGTCGAAAAGGGGTATAGTGTCAACTTTATGGAATGGTATCTTCCCACGTGGACCATCACAGGGCAGGTTATATTAAACCGTGTTTTAGTCCCTAGGGGCAGAATAATGATGCAGTCGGTTACCTGAACGGTACGGGGCGTTGTGTTTGGCTTTTCATAAATAATGCACATGATCTTAATTAACATTCTTTATTTAACTAAAGTACCGTTTACCTAAGCAGTTTTGATGATGTTTCAGGTATATATGCGAATGAGTGATCGCTTACCACTGGTGTGCATGATGAAATTATGTAACCTAGGTGTACACTGGAGATGATTCGATGTCGTCCCCATAAATGACACTTCCTTTGCCATTTCTGGTTGTCGTTTGAACGTTTTATTCATTTTTAAAATTTTCTAGAGTGTCGAAAATCCTAATAAGAATATTATCTCCGTATTTACGTCCCAACACCACGACATGACTATCAGAGACGCTATAGTGGAGGGCTTCGGAAATTTTGACTAGCTGGTGTTCTTTAACGTACACTAACATCGCACGTAGTACACGGGCCTCTCCCATTTCGCCTCCATCGTATGCCACCGCCACGGCCGGAATCGAACCCACGACCTTCGGGCCAGCAGCCGAGAACCCTATCCGCTGTTCCACCGAGGAGGATGGTGTTAAAAATGTCAAAACTAGGTCACTGCTATTGGACGGACTTTTAATTAAAATATTTTCAGCGTTTTTGGACTCAGAAACTCCGGAAGTGCACCTGATGTGTGGCATCGTTGGTGTGGCTGAGTCTTTGTCGGTCACGCTACGTATGTTAAATGGGCTACGTATGTTAGTGAATGATAGGGATAGCACCGAAAGTGAATTTGTGTTTTAGAGAAAGGAAGAGAGATGACTGAAAACATGTGCGGGTTTTTTACATGCTAGCTATTCTGTGCACTGCTTGATAGAGGCCGTTGTGTCATCGTACACATAGGTACAGTTATCCCTTCATCGTTTTTCAATGTTGAGCCTAAATGGCGTGTTTTTCATTTTCGCCAACATCAATAAGTTTAGTAGGGTTGTAGTTTCGGTTTGTAGACGACTTTTTGGTTCTATTCAATCACATGGCCGAGATAACATAGTCGCGGAAGTTTTGAGAGTCTTCAGGAACAATACTCAAAGGCTTGATTTTACTTTTGAATTAGGAGAAAAAGTAGAGAGTGTTGTTTCTTCTTGCCCTCTGTGTCCCCGTCGAATTTGCCCTGATACACCATATGTTAAGATGAAACAATCATTTTTTTTTCTGATTTGAACAGAAAAAATCTTTCTGTGAAAGGGGTGCCTTTCAATTTGTAACCTTTCTCTGGAATCTGCTGCTTGTCTTTACAAATGTGAATTTTGAAATAACTGGCTGACATTTTCGGGTGCTGTACTTTCAAAAGCGACAGGCTTGTTCTATCCTGACAGGATCAAAGTTCAAATTGATATTTACAGGAGTTTAGTGAATGGTACTGGAAATGAAATATGGAAATTAATTAATCTTAATCTACGCACACACATATCACTACAAAGACGTGCCGTATATTGTCGTCATTTATATTGTTGAAGACAAGTGCTTATAAATACTACTAATTTTAAATATCTAGGATTATTGATAATAAAAAAATTCTGGAGCGTACACATAAACAATGTTTGTTCAAACGCATACGGGACATGTTTCCTGCGAAAAAATAAACTATTGGTTGCAACAGCCGGTACGAAACTTGCTGCTAACAAAACCTTTTCAAGGTCAGTCCTTGGGTGCGCGTCAGTGGCATGGAGACCTCATTAAAATTATGTAAAGAAACAGAAAAATTTCGGAGGTACGCGGTGCAATTTAGCGCACTCGATATCGAAGGACAGAGTCAGTCGCAGTAATGCTCCGTGCTTCTGACCTACATCTGTTCGAAACGGGCAGGCGGAAAGATCGTCTGAAGCTAGTATTTCAAATACTAAGAGGTCAACTAAATAAAACGTAGAAGTATATTTACTAACACTTGGTAAGCAGAACTCAAGAGCTAACCACAACAGGGCAATCCAAGCCTACATCACTCAAACCGATACGTTCAGATACTCCTGCTTTCCTAGCGTAAATTCCAATGTGGAATGGATTGTCAGTGTGTGCTGTCGAACAGAACGATTTGTCAAAATTTTAACAGACTTTGAATCACTATCTGTACGAATGTGCCACTTCATATGGTCGCAACGTGGAAAGAACAGGACACAAGGCCTCGTTTCGACGAGAACAGCAAGGCTCTATTCGCACACAAGAAAAAAACGCAAGAGCGAACGCCCAACGTCGTCTTCCTCTAAAAACGCCAGAAGCTGCCACTCGTGATGCTGGCTTCTTCCTCCTCTGTTGTGCTTACGGCTAATAATCGTGACAATATGGCTGTAACCTGCATTTGTGTATTTGTAAATTATGTTCTGTTCTCTTTTTTTATTAAGTAACCCTCTCTGTAAGGACTCTCGCAAGAGAGTTGAGAGTATTGTGAAATAAAATATATTAATTTAACATGTGCGTATAGATGTTTTCTGGTGTAGCTTTCCCGCTTCAGCGTCTGATACTCACAGCCCGTTAGGAACCTTGAAAGCGCGCTAGTATGAAGTACAGCTGGAATGAACAGGGGTATTAAAAAATGCGTGCACGTTTTGTTGGGGGCGGAAATATGACTTATCAGTGGATACCTTTGCAAGCAAAGATCGAGTATCTCTTACTCAATATATCCACCTCAGACTCGCTGTTGAAGCGACATCATCATGGGTCTCATTGCTCTCAGCGAATTAGGAGACGCCATGATACATCACCACATGTGCAAATGGCTGCTGCACAGCCACGACTATTTTTATGGGCGTGATGGCTGCCGACGTTAAAGATCGCAGGGACGATCTCGCCGGTAAGAGGAATTGCATTTCAGTGAGTCTGAAATCATTTCCGTGCTCTCACGGCAGCTCTTTCTGCAAACGATCTCTGGCACCAACCGATGAAAAGTGAAGACTCGTGTTCGTCGACGGCAAGTGAGGCATCCAGTTGCCGAATGCTGTTTTTGTACTCGCACATTTAATTGTGTTTTTATTCACGGCGATTTACTTTGGGAGAACTGACAGTAAGCAGAGGCGAGGCAGATCAGTGAGAGCAGAGCCATGCAGAGCCGCTCAATCTGCCCGTGAATGCGGCACTCATCCGAAGTGGAGGTGGTTGGGTGCCGGTGAGGAGAAATGCACCACGTGGAGAGACCACCGACGCTCCATAGTTGTGCGTGGAGCAGTGGCTGAACACGTGAGAAATCTGACGCAGAATCGCTGCGAAGCTCGTTTGTATAAACGGCGTCCACATCGCGGGCGTCTAACTACGCCTGCAGCTGCCGCAATTACTAGTGCACTCACCAGCGGAAACAAAATAAAAATGAGTAAGGAAGATGTCACAATGAATAGGCTGGACTGCGTTCGAGATAAAGGGGCTTTATTGCAGATATATCCTTCAGCTTCCCGCTATTGTCTCGGTTGTTAAAGGTGAATTGATAGTAAGAATGGCATTTATGTTATCGTAATTAGATTATATAACAGCCCTACTTTCTGTATCTCTTCAGTGTTATTGTACACGAGGCCCACCACTGAGGACACGGGTGCTGCCGTCATTCTGACGTGCTAAGTTTGATCACATAATGCCACCTTGCTTCCCGCGACCATCTTCAAACTACTGAAGGCTGGTGGTCAGAATGCGTTCCCCTCCTCCCCTTTAATTCCTAGCTCAATCAGCCTCAATTTTATAACCACTTCATGAGCACTTGCATCTAGAAACAAAAGCTTGGCAAGCGTAACCAATGTTCAGAAGCGAGAAGGTTTGGGCGTGTTGGTTATTCATCGTTCTTCTTAAAACAGAGCGCACAAAACACGGGACAGAAAGAGATCAGGACAAGCGATAGTGATAGAGATATCGCTATCGCATGTTAGTGAGTGCTTGTCCTGATATCTATCTGTCCCATGTGTTGTGCGCTTTGTTTCATGAAGTAACCAATGTTATCGGCGACATTCTCTGGTGTGTGTGCACAATCAATGCACCACACATGCAAAGGAGCAGGATGTAATTTTACATTAATCGTTTTACCTTAAGCAAAGCGAATATAAAGATGCATGGCTGAAATAACTTGAAAAGGGCAGTGAACCGAAGTCCAGTGCATGTACTTCAAGCAATACTACCGAGACTGACTTTGTCTGCCCAATAGCAGCGCGAATTTTAATTATGTGGGCAGCAGTGCGCTCACACGGGACACTCTCTCTTTCCAATCAAGACGTCCGCAAATCTAAGTCTTTAAAAAAATTACCTTGGAAACATCATATAGTCAACCCCCAACCTACGCATTCTGATAAAGAAACATGCCCCTGGTGAAGTACCCATACACAAAGAAAAAAATGAGGAGCGGGAGTGCAATTTGACGTAAAAATGTAGTCTGTCAACGAGTTTCTTTCAAAAGAAAATGAAAAACCGAGAAGAAAACCTACTATTATTATTTATTTTTCAGAGTCGTCAATTCGTCCTGGCGTCTGTACACGAAAGCTCGCCGTATGCTTAGAGGCCGACATGCCTGATTAGTTGGTATAGGGCTTCTCGATCGCAACCCTTCAGCTACAAGACCGTGGGCCACGACTTACCTTTCCGATCTTA
Source organism: Rhipicephalus annulatus (assembly GCA_013436015.1). NCBI lineage: Eukaryota > Metazoa > Arthropoda > Arachnida > Ixodida > Ixodidae > Rhipicephalus > Rhipicephalus annulatus. The sequence continues at coordinate 57,485 of WOVY01003231.1, read as the reverse complement.
AATACGGCTATTACGTGTGAGAGAACCGTGGTGCTGTGTTGTGGGATGAAACAGAATAAAACGAACATTTCAAGTAATAAGTTCAGTGGCGAGACTTGTCAGAAGTTTGGAGGGGGGGGGGGGGGTCATCCCTTACTACATCGAAACTATTGCTTTTTCTATATGCATATATATGCCTACCCGTACAAGGACTCACAATGACAAAAAGGGAGGTCACACCCCGAAACAAAGGTTCTGCACACGCTCCTGTGTAGCTTCATAGAAGTACCTATGGGGAATTAAGTTAACACAGACGTTTTGTTTTTATTTGGTTCCTTTTCTCCCATTCGATCCATGGGATCGAATGGGAGAAAAGAAAAAGGTAGGGAGCGGAAGACATCCCAAAGTCATGGAGCTTAGACTTGCTCGTGCAAGGGCTGCAGAATAGAGCGCCAGCTTTTGCCTCTTTGAGAACAACTACAGAACGAAAGATGGGTTGAACCAGACGAACGCTGGCAATGCAATTTAATACAAAGCGCCGACAATTATAGTGTCAGCATCACAGGCTTCGAAAAATTTGTGCTATGTTTGTCGAAGCAAAGGAACCCCCTTTAACGAGGCAAAGTACTCTCCAGCCGCGTGGGTGGTACAAGGGACGAAGGTGACGGAGGGGAGGTGATCTAGCATCCTTGAGTGGCGGGTCAAGTTCCACTGGTTTTGAGGGGTGATGCCACACTTCCCTCTACCCCCTTCCCCCTCTCCAGTTTCAGAGCCCCTGTTCGGGCCATTAAGCCCCGCCGCGGTGGTCTAGTGGCTAAGGTACTCGGCTGCTGACCCGCAGGTCGCGGGTTCAAATCCCGGCTGCGGCGGCTGCATTTCCGATGGAGGCGGAAATGTTGTACGCCCGTGTGCTCAGATTTGGGTGCACGTTAAAGAACCCCAGGTGGTCGAAATTTCCGGAGCCCTCCACTACGGCGTCTCTCATAATCATATGGTGGTTTTGGGACGTTAAACCCCACAAATCAATCAATGTTCGGGCCATTAATAAAGTGGGGATGAAAACGTTAAAATCCTTCAACGAATGGTGAATAAAGCCTCATTTATGGGCATGATATTGAATCATCTCTTACGTGTTCTCCTGAGATATATGATTTCATCATGCGCGCTTGTGGTAAAACATGCCGCATCTGTCTATACCTGATACATTATAAAATGCCTAGAATAAACTACACCTACCTTAAGTCATTAATTATTATTAAGACTATGTGCAATAATTATCAGAACTGAAACACCGCGCTCTAACACTTTCTTGCAGGCCATCGCCTGCATTATAACTTTGCCCCTTGGGACAAAGACGCGGTTGAATATAACCTGTCCTTTGATAGGCTAAGGGAGAAATACCTTCCGTAAAATAAGCCCTATCGCTCCTTTTAGGTTCTATACAGCAGTATTACCTAAACAAGTGACGAGCAGTTGTATGACATGCATTATTTGCTGTCGAAAAGCCCCCGCTATGAACTCGCGCTGACGTGCTATGTAGTGAAGGTGAGGCAAACTTCATATTTCCTATTGGTTGTTTAGATGGGATTTTTTCTAGCTAAAAAAAAAACTGTTTTAAAACTTTCTACATGTGTTACTGAGAAATCTTACTATACAACAATTCATAAGCCTCATTTTTTCTTGAATCATTACATTTCAAAAATTAAGCCGCAATATAAGTGAAACTGCTATTTATCCCAATTTTGTCACAACATTCTGGCAATGTTTCAGCTTCATTCGCTCGCGAAGTATTTCAATCATTTGTTGTAGAAACCTACAAAAAAATGTGAATGCACTACTCATGAAAAATTATGTCTTTGTTTTAAAGAAATGCTATACATGCATGCAGCATATTGTGATTTTTCGCCAAGGTGAAAAATTTAAAACAAAAAAGAATGAATTATCAAAGTCTTGAAATATTAGCACATTGAGATTGGAAGAAATATTTTTAAGGTAATGGCTAAAACCGGTAACGTCAACTATAAAAAATATTTAGTGTGACGCAGTTTCACTCAGGTGCCCAAAGTTTGCAGAGTCCTCTAAGCACCACAAAATGTTTTTGCGGAATGTAATGCCTCACTCAATAACTCCTTCTTACATTCACAAACACCAGCACAATATATATATATATATATATATATATATATATATATATATATATATATATATATATATATGTATCTATATATATATATATATATATATCGCCACATAGCAAGGCACAGCGCTTTCGGCGCATATGCTCTGAAGATTAAGATTTCAATTCTTGCTGCCATGATCTGAAAAAGAAGCTTCTTAAGCGAAAATATCCAGAAAAAATTATTTACGACGCGATACACCGAGCCAGAGGACGCGATCGAATGGACTGTTTAAAAGGTAGCATAAAAAGCAACGGGCTTCAGTCAGCCAATTTAGTACTAACACACTCAGCGTCCATCCCCAAAGTTCAAGATATACTGCGTAACCATTATAGCATCCTCACCCAAAGCGACAGACTAAAAGCGATCTTTCCTGAGCCCCCTCGAGTAGTGTATAGGCGCTCAAAAAACATAGGTGACATCCTGACGTCATATAAAATTGCTACTACTAACCGTACTGGTTGTAGCCGCTGCAACAAACCCCGTTGTAAAGTTTGTCCTGATATAGAACCGTCATTAACAGCCACCAGCACATCTAACCAATTCATTTTCACAATTATGGGAAGCTTTAATTGTGATTCATCCAATGTAGTGTATTTACTTGAGTGTGGCACCTGCCATATGCAATACATAGGCCACACTGAAACCCCATTCCGAATCCGTTTCAACAATCACAGATCGCATGCTAAAACCTAACCAAACCTTCTATTATCAAAGCATGTGAACATGCCCGGCCACTCATTTAGTAACATCAAAGTCACGATACTAGAATCGGGATTCCACACCAGCCATGATCGTGAACTGCGCGAATCATATCTCATTCATAAATTTTTAACACTGTTTCAGCTGGAATCAACGAAAACAAAGGAAAACTGACCTGTCTTTCACTAGATTAAGAGCGATGATGCACTGGTTTCAAATTGTACTACCTAAATCACGCCTTCTATGTCTGCCCTTTTTATTTTTATTTTTTATTTATCTTCAATCATTTCACAGTGGCTTCCATTATACGTTCACATATCACTAAGATTGTTCTTATGCTGCCAAGCAATATCATTACACATCTACATGTCTTAACTAAGTATAACCATGGTATCACGTCACAGTACATGTAAGGGAATCTTTAACTATGTCTTTAGTGTGTATGTACCCTTCTGGTTTTCGTATTTTTTGTCTTTTTTTTCTGAAGCACTTGACATTTTATGATGCGCATTGTAATGCTAACCAGAGCAGATGGCACTGACCTGTTATTGAAAGGAGCTTTTAAAGCCATGTATGAACTGTTGTCACATTACTCTGACGAAGGCTGGTCCACCAGCTGAATACGTTTAGTAAAGACTCTTCCACGAAAGTTTCGTCGTCTCTTTCTTGCCTACAATACGTCGGGTCCAGCGTGAATGACGTTCAAAGAATCTGGTATATATATTGTTACGCATGCCTTGGAAGAAAAAGAAGATGGGTGAACATGCTGACTGCCCCAAGAGCTGGAGGAAAAAAAAGAAGACGACGAGACTGCGATCATCAGCCTGTTGGCCGCTCCGGCGCTTCTCTTCGCGACCAAAATAAACGGCCCCCCTTCAGCCGTATACGTCCTGGTCCTCCTTGTGCGTAACAGATTGGTGGAGGTGCTGGGTAAGACAAGCCCAACGACGGGAGCTTCACTACCTGGACTACGCCGCAGCCGCCGCCTTGCCGGACTCCCGCCTGCACCGATCGTAATGGCCCAAGATCACCCATCTTCTTTTTCTTCCAAGGCATGCGTGCGTAACAATATATATATACATATATATATATATATATATATATATATATATATGAGAGTGAGTCCGTGCTAGGCCGTGACTGTCACCATTGTGTATGCTGGCTGGGGTTGCTGGCTAATAAACGCCTTAACAATTTGGTGGAGAGTGCTGCGTTCCCTTTCGATGCCCTTGGAGCTTTGTTCACGTACCCTACCATCTACCAATCACCCTCGACGCCTCTGAGAAAACGCCTCCTCCGATGCCACCCCCTTGTCCTGGTGTCCCCAGGATCCGCGATCCACCCACCTTCACTGGCTCCGATGGCACTGACGTGGAGGACTGGCTCGCCATTTACGAGCCCGTGAGCATCCCCAACAAATGGGACGAGGACGGCAAGTTGATGAACTTGGTGTTCTACCTTGCGGGCGTAGCCAGTTTGTGGTACAATAACCACGCGTCAGGATTTGGCAACCTGGTCCGATTTTAAGACTGCTGTAATCAACGTTTTCGGCCTCCCTGCCGTTCGTAAGCTGCATGCCGGGCAGCGCCTACGTGAACGTGCTCAACAGGCTGGTGAGTCATTCGCCAGCTATATTGAAAATGTCCTGGACTTGTGGAAGAAAGCCAATCACACCATGTCCGAGTCTGACAAAGATGCAAAACATCAAGAAAGGCATTGACGATGATGCCTTCACGATGCTGCTCACCAAAAACCCCGGCACAGTGGCTGAGGTCATCACAATGTGCCAGACCTGCAAGGAGCTCCGCCGGAAGCGTTCAATCAGACCTTTGACCGCACCGCTCTCTATTGCCACGGTGGCGCGTACCGTCGCTACCGCTGGAAAACTAACCAGTGCGGCCGATGGGGTAGAGGTCACTGGAAGATTGCTGTTAACAGCTTTCTTCCTCCCATTTTTATGCTAAGAAACAAGGTGAATGTGCGTGTCGTATTATATCTTTGGTGGACACACACTCTAAGCCGAAATCCGGCTAAGTTGCACTAACCACATTTGTTAAACCAACGGATGAATATTTCGTCCAACAAGCACTATATGCTGACGGCGCGCGTTGTGCGCAAAGGCCCGGCAATGAAGGGACCAACGCCAACGGGGAGGGTAACTGCACCGCGATCACCTTTTGTTGATGCTGCACTGCAATGCTCGGCCCGATCAGCTATCACAAAAACAAGTTATATCAGCTATACGCCCCTGTGAAAACAAAGCACCATGAAACGAATAGAAGCTGTTAAGAGAGGCAAATTCAACACGGAGTCAGTGCACACAGTAGGCGCCCTCACGTTTTCACCATGTCGGTACGGGCATGCTAGGAGACAAGTGAATGACTCCGAGCATGGCCAATGCGGATAACTCACTTTAATGTGCTGAATTGGTTTGAACTACGAATAACACTCACAGCGCTAACTAAAGTAAGCTGTTCGTCAGCGGTCGTGTACCGGCGCAATCACTGGCCACAACTTCAAAGCGATATATAGATAAGGTAGGCTTCGTGTCATCGGTATCAAGCTGGCTGCCGGTGCCGAGTGCATTGCTGGCACACGCGAAGGAAACGTCGCGCAAGATTTCTTTCATAGATCATAATGTCTCCAGCATTAAAGCTCAGATAAAGGTACGTCTTTTTCTCCGTGTGACAATCGGTGTCAAACATCAAGCGTGAAGGCGATTGCTGATATGACTAACCGTGTGGCCGCGGCAGCGAGCGACTTACCAGCACGATTGACAAACCATGCCTGCGAATGGTGTCGTCGCTATAAGAATACACATATCTACATCACTCCGTAATACAACGCGAACAGTAGACACCTACCTATTGTTCATTTGGCACTAAAAAATAACGACGATGAAAATTCCACGCGAGCCGCATGCTGCGATCGCCGGTGGTCATTTAGCCGTACTCCTCGTAAGCCTAGCGACGCCGTCGGCAAGACGACAGGGTATGGCATCGGCGGGGCACCTGGCAGCTTAACCGGCTTCCCTGCATGAGCGCCGCTGCTATGTTTGTGTTTGCGGACTCGTGTACCAGCCCTGCGAACGCCGGTCCAGCCGACATGATCGAATGCCAGCTCATGATTTGTATTCTCTTACTTGAGGAATGTTGAAGATTAGATGGATCCATAATAAACTATCGGCGCACTTCAGTGCTATGAATTAGCCCACGTAAGTTTACACAGTTGCGGTGTCAATGTTTATTGTTTTTTAAGCCGAGCGAAAGTCGCGCACTGGCACTGCATGAGAGGTCAAGACACTGTGCGGTATATATATATATATATATATATATATATATATATATATATATATATATACCGCACAGTGTCTTTAGACACACACACAAAAACAAAACACCGGGGAAGGCAAAGAATGTTAGCATTGCAGTCTGTCTATAACGAGCCAGTACTTCGTAAGAAATTTGGTGCACCTTTCCGTTGAGATGACTGCTCAGCATGCATTCCACGACTGTCTGAACATACCGACGGGGCCTGTAGTCAAAGCGCGCCAACACAGCTGGTCACGTCTGCAGCCTGTGCGCGCGCGCTTTAGTGATGACAGCGGCAAAATAACATGCACAACGGTTTCCTCACTGCCGCAGTAGTTGCAAGCAGTATTGTCGTCAATTCCAATTCCGGGAAAGCAGAAGACTTCGTAAAAGTGACCCGAAGCCACATTTGGGGAACTACAGAAAGTCCAGATGGCGATGAAGAGATGCGTTCGATTCACCTGCACCACCTCAACTAGGTTACAAGGTGATGTACCTGGCCATTCTCTTCAGCGATGCTACAATTGGTACCTCTGAACCACGCCATTCGTTACAAAAGTGGCAGGAGAGGTGCAGCGCCGCATGGTTCACGATTCGCTGAACCCTCTATGCGGACGGTGCACGGCTTGCCGCAGTTGTGCGCATGCACGCTAGCACCTGAGCAGAGGACGCTGTAGCATTCAGGCGTAAACGCCGTAGACATGTCAATAGAGTTTAATATAGATAAACTAGAGGGAGCTCTCGCGCTATTGTCTATAGCAGCTGCAGCGCACGGTGCTTCAGCGAGCAAGGAAATGATGGGTAGTACAAAGATTTCTCTAATATTCGCACGTTCGGCTCTGTTTGGCTTCACGTGACTTGGAGCTGCTTTGTTACGAAACGAAAATCAGCAAATGTTCAACAGTTGGACTTATACTAAAGCTTTTAGGCTCACCATTCCGAATGAGGTCACGAAGTTCAAAACGGTTTGTTCTTTCATTTAAATGAAAACCGAAGCAACAAAAAACAAAGTCACAAGCGCGTTTGAGACCTGCAAGTACGAAGACTAGGCAAATCCATGTACTACCCATCATTTCCATGGTTGCTGAACGATCGCCAAGTCACAGTGACCTCTAGGTAATTTGCGGAAACTCTGTGCACATGTCTGCCAACGTGGTGCGTTTCGCCAAGGTACTTGCGCCTCACAAACTGTCCACATATGTAGTATAACGCCTGTTATTGTTAAGTGGACGACGTAAAATAAGTGAACAAAAATAAGGCCTGCACCATGTCAGCACGCCATAATTCGTTTCTGGTGTTACGCTGTGCCTGCACCACTGAACTCGTCCTGCGCAATTTCTGAACTTCTCGTGGACCGCCGTGAACCGGTTACAATTGGTGTAGGTGAATCTAACAGACCTAAAGTCGAAGAAGCGGGTCATTGAGTGCAGACGGGCGTATTGTAAACTACAGCTCAGTGTCCCCAGGTCGCAAAGACAAAAAAATGCAGAAACGTACGGAATAACTACGAAAAAAGTGTCCAAAATGCGTCATATTTATTCCATGAAAGCAGCCACACTATTGTGAAAACAAGGGCGCCGTTTTTATGCATATGACCAAAATCTCTCATAGGATATGTAAATAAGTATAGAATGAACACTTTAAAATCGGATTTTTTTATGTTCAAGGATAAACTAGTGAGCTCAGCAATCATACTTGGCAGCATCACGAACCATCCCACACTGTTTCAAAAATGAAACTCTCTCCACGCGTATTAAATGGTATTTATTTTAGAGAAACTGTTTGTTACTAGAAGTAACAAACAGTTTTATGGCGACAATAAGAATGAGTCTAACATGTATGCTCTAAAGAGCACATTTGTTTTGAAAAAAGCATAAATTGTTGTCGCTTTTGCAATCATTTGCGTTGTGATGATGAAGTCAAAGCACAGTATTTGTGGAATACTAAGCATGCTACAGCGTGCCTCATAAATAATTATGCCATGGTTGTGGCCCGTAAAACCACTTATGTTATTATCGAAGTCCAAGAAGCCAATATTCCTGAATCCGTACCTAATCCTGCAGCGGATTGGCTCAAGCACTTCGACGGTTTTACTATATTTCGAATGTCAAAAATTATAGAGCGCTGGCGATTGGGCCCTTCACTTCCAATTACAGTTTGAAGGAGCTCTAAAGAGTAACAATGACTTGGTTTAGATTGATAAAGTGCACTTTGAGAACCCTAATGCCATGTTTATCACTATCACAAGTTTATCATGAACGGAGAAAATCAAGGTCGAAGGTTCATTTTTAAATTTTGGGACGAAATCTCCATGCGTCACATCCAAATTTTCAAAATGTATCGTGTTTTGGGGACACTAACCGGATAAAATTTTCTGAAACGTCACATGCTGTATCTGTGGCACCTACAAATGACAATATACTCCCTACGTAGTACCCAGTAGACGCCTCCAAAATCTATGACGTCACTTGTTTGGTGTGGGATTCTCAAGATGGCGTCTCGACCCTTTTGTTTTCTTGCGTTTTCTCGCTTGACAAGTGTCGTGAAGCGATAAAAGTGGTGTTTTCGGTTTTGTGAAATTGTTCTTTACTATTATGTTAAAAATGGTTTTGCTCTATAGTGTCGCTTTAATGTGATGTACACTAGTATAGGGGATTCGGAGGCGTCATGCACGGAGTGGGTAAGAGGCTGCTTCTGGAAAGGTCACTGGTCACGCCCCATCCCCTTCCTTTCACTGGTGATGAATGTTCCTTTGCCCCTGGACTACTGCAAACAACAAAGGGAAGAATTCAACCAGAACCTCTACAGAATATAGCACGCAATAAGATAAAATGGAAAATTATGAATGTTACAAACAAAAACAGCCAAATAATTTTATGCGAAACACCTCTCCCCTGCTACCATGCTGATGCGCGTTCGAGGCCCATCAACGTCATGATGGCACTCATGTAGAGATGGAGTGACGAAGTTGTGTGAATTCGTTGGCAAACGCGTGGCTAGGTCGCTGTCCACCATCTAAGCGAACGCTATGTGCCAGTTAGTGATGCTGACGCACGGCACATGTTTTCGTGTAAACATGACAGAAGGCAAGATCCGTTATAATAATTATTGTTGGTCTTTAGCGTTCCTAAACCACCAACAACATGAATATGAGAGGCCGTAGAAGAGGAGTCTGGAAATTTCAACAACCTGGGATTATTTAATGTGCCCCTAAATCTAAGGATGTAGGCCTCAAGCATTTTCGATTAAATCACGTGACTTGCAGGTCAGCATGCAGTCTAGCGCAATAACCACCATAGATCACCATGACGGGTAGCCAAGATCTGCTAGAAAATAAAGCTGGGCTGTTCGCCTGCAGATAGCAATTCTTTAAAGGTTGAATAGTATTACGGTAACACTAATTATCACTTTCGATCTCCGGCATCAAAAAAACCTGCTGTACATTTAATGTTACTGCGGGTTCGTTAGCTGGAATGGTCCATAATTATTCTATGTTTGTCAATAACTCTTTATATATACATAAGCTATGTACACCTGCGATACATAATCATTCATTGTTCCACCATATTCAATGAGTGGCTATCCAGGTACCTTTATTCTGAGATGAATTCAGCTTCAAAGCACAGCGATGCTCACTGGGAAATTCAGCGTCAGACCCCCGATCAAGACCACTACAAAAACTTGTTGTTCTCCTATATATTTGAGGTACCAGCGAAACCATTGTCCGTGCGCTCAGAGCTCACAAGCTTACAAACACATTAGTACGTTCTTTGCGTGTTCCCGAAAACGGGCCACCGAGAGAGTGATTTCTAAAAA
>WOVY01003231.1:0-42500 GCA_013436015.1 Rhipicephalus annulatus | reverse complement strand
CAGGTATGTTAATATTAATCATTGGTTGAGCGAGGCACCATGGCGGAGTCACAGGTCTAGCGGCAGGAGAGAACGAAGTTGGGATCGACTCACCATGTGCGGTCACTGTTTTGCAGTAAGATGTGCATGGTCGGACCACTGGTAGAGAGGCTAGGTGATGTCGAGGGGTTCGAGCAAGGTGTCGTATATGTGTCCTCAGCACTTCCACATTAATGTGGGTCTTGATGAGGTTGTCCCTTGTGATGGCGATAGTTGCCGCTGTTGATGCACTTTGGGGCAAGCCTAAACATATCCGGAGTGCTTGAGCCTGGACACTTTGAAGCATTCGTATGCTTGTTTTACTTGCGTTGGTTAACACAGGTAGGCTGTACCGAAGTAATCCAAGGAAAAGAAACTTGTATAGTCGCAACATAGCAGTTGTGGACATTCCCCAGTTCTTTCCAGCGAAGAACTTGAACAAATGACAGATGCCTGTCAATCGCCTTTTCATGTATGATACATGTGAGCTCCATGAGGGGTCTCTGTCAATTATAACACCTAGGAACTTGTATGATCGGAGGTGACGTATTCTTTCGCTGTTTATCAGAACGCTGTAGTTATGCATTGGTTTGCTGTTGCCAACAGCAACATGGATATTAGCAACAGCAGAAGCGGCAAGCTTATATGAAGCGCTGGTGTTCGAACTGGAGCTCACGAGGATGATAGCCCTCAACCTCAATCAACCTCAGTGGATGGCGCCTAACTACAGTTGACTCTTAGCCGACATGACGGCTGTATCAGAGGAGTACATATGTAATGTTTATAAAATTTGACAGCCAGTACTGCAACCAGAATTGACGTTTTACGAGCATTAGGGTCTATTTGAAAGATAGTTCCGAGACCTGGCGTGGCTTTGTGGTAGAATACTTGATTGGCACGCACAACACTAGCGTTCGTTTCTTGCTGGTACAATGACGTTTATTCTTTGCATTCGTTCGGCTAACGCTGCTGACGTTCACTTTTTTTTAACGATCAAGCGTTAAAATTACGCACTTGAGTTCTCGCCATTCCTGGTTAGACAAACTGCCTAACACCTGTGGCACATACCCGCATACCAGAGGCCGATACCCGCCCCCGGGTATGTGCCACTGCTTTCTGGAAAGTGTTTAATGACGTAAGCGACAATATTTTGACAATATTCATGTCATGACCAGCAAATCGCATTCGTCAAACCGTCTTACCATCCCGTACTAATTTTGGTGCAACTCAAGTTAGGGGTGTGATCATGAAAACACCCTGATGTAGATAGATAGATAGATAGATAGATAGATAGATAGATAGATAGATAGATAGATAGATAGATAGATAGATAGATAGATAGATAGATAGATAGATAGATAGATAGATAGATAGATAGATAGATAGATAGATAGATAGATAGATAGATAGATAGATGCCAAAAATACGTGCAGTACGCAAAGGAATGCTTCGCGTTCAATAACCATGGGATCCTTGCCACGACAACTTACTCACCGCACTTGAACTTGTTCAGAATAATTCAGCCCGTTTCATTCTATCAAATTACAATAGAACAGCAAGTGTAACGGCAATGAAAAGTAGTATTGACCTCCCATCTTTAGCATCACGACATCGCATTTTTCGCCTAACTTTATTTCATAAGGTTTATTACCATGCTTCTCTCCATGCTGAACTGCTTTCACAACCTCAGTACATATCATGTCGAATTGACCATAATCATAAAGTTGGAGTTGTTTCATCTAACACTAAATATCTTGCTGAGTCTTTCATTCCAAAAACATCCCGAGAGTGGAACCACCTTCCCGCCGATGTTGTTTCCATGTTAATCACCTGTTTCATCAAGCATTAGCTGATATTGTATAATCAGGATAATCTATGTTTTTTTCTATTTAAACACATCCTCTGTTCTTTTCTATGTTTTGTACATCTTGTTACTCCCACTCCCCTCTTCAATGCCCATGACCTTGAGGGTATAATAAATAAATGAATAAATAAACAAACAAATAAATAAATAAATAAATAAGTGATCACGCAGTTGTTCATGACCGGAAGCACCGCTTTTTAGCCGTAATCATCATCGAGACGTATCATGGCCGCAGCACGTTTTGTACTTAAAGAGAATGTTAACTACAATAGCGCATCTTCTCAAGTTTCTCGTTGGAAAGGCGGGCGGAACTTCCGTACAGTCCATGCTGCAGTTCCACAATGCCCTAATTCTCGGCTTTGTGGGATGCAGTGTTCCTGTGAGGGGAGAACCTGCAAAAGTAATATGCATGTGCTCCAGGGGCTGCAAGCTCAAGCTCTATAAGAACATGCCTCGATCTTCCAAAATGTGTGTCTACAGCGGCAACAATTGTTATGGCTTCAGCTCATCCTATGAACCCGTATATAACTACGGATTCCCTCAGGCGCATACTATCCACCACGCCCGTGTATCTCCACACCATCTGGCATCTTTACGCGCAGAAAAGCCACGCACAGCATTCAGTCATGTTATTGCTGCCTATAGTATTTCTTTGCCCTCGAACTATATACGCCAGCAGCAAGACCTCCCTTGCCTTTATGGTGCTTACATCAAACTGAAGTGTACCTTAACGTACCAGCTGTTACGAATAAGTCGAGCATGTCATCTTCACTTAAACAGGCCACACTACTGTATCTACATGACGCGTAAAGGGCTCAAACTCATATTTACACGGATGGTTCGGTTATGGTTAAAAGCTCAACCACTGCCATAATGATTCCTGCAAGATCCATTGCAATATAACCAAAAAAATTTCATCCAACCTCAACTACAGCAGCTGAAAGAGTAGCCCTTCGTGCCGCTCTTCACTTATAGATAAGACACCTAATTCGGTGGCTATCTTTTGCGATAGCAAGGCAGCCCTCCAAATTCAACCATCCGTTTTACGTCATGGCTCCCATGACCAGCTCGTAGCAGAAATCAGGCAAGTCTATACCATGAAATAATTGAAAAAGAGCACAAGTTGATACTTCAGTGGCTGCCTAGTAATTGTGGCATTCAGGTGCATTGACCAAGCGTATACTGCTGTCCGATCCGCCCATAGACGTGCCAGAAGTGTCGCCATTCCCCTTTTAGGATACGATGCCACAAAAGAACCGTTCGTGTGCTAGCGCGCCGTCTAAGATTAGACTTATGGCATTCATCAACATTCACAAATGCGCGGCTACGTACTTTGGACTCTGACATCTAGCTACGTCTGCCGCTCAGTCTATTGCGACGTGACAGTATACCTTGATGGCCCATCTGTGGCTTGGAGTGGTGTTCTGAAATGCCTATTCATTTCTGATTGAAATGACTGACAGCCCGTCATGTGAAGTATGCGTGTGCAGCAAAACAGTCGAGCACCTTTCCTGTCACGACACCTGGTTCAACTGCGAAAGGCAACCCTCTCAACCGCATTAGAACAGCTGAACAACCACCTCCCGACAGAGAACAAAATCCGCAGGCCCTGGCCTACCCGGTCTGCATCACGAGCCGCTCTGAGAGTGTTCTTGCGGTTCCTACAAGCAACCTGGCTTATAGACAAACTGTGGCTGTTTGCGGACAATGTTGCTTCTTATTGCTCGAATAGTGCTCCAGTCACTACATTTTTTTCCTACTGTCACTAACTCTTATTCTCTTTCGCTCCTTTACACGCCTTTTCCCCTTCCCAGGCACAGGGTATGACACATCACTCCTCTGCTGGTTAGCCTCCCTGTCTTTCCTTTATCTTTCCTTTTCTCTCTCTTGATTAGGCACGAGTATGTCTGAGCGCTTTGTAAACGGTGAGCCATAATACCCTCTCACTCGTTGCGCAACTGACATGTCTTGACGCCTGACGTACATGGTTCTTCAGCTTTGCCACGCAGCATTATACGTGTGCTAAGGAGACGCCTCGCATTATATGACAATCATATAGCCTTTGTTTCAGAATATGTTTCAAGAAATGGCGTGGCTTGGTAGTGGAACACCTGCTTGCTACGCAGAAGACGTGGATTCAATTCGATATGAACGATTTTTTTTTTCAATTTGCAGCCTGCTAATTTTTGCTCATGGACAACGCTGATTTTTTGCTCGCAACCGAAGACAACGACGAAAGTGTTTCTGCGAAACGAGCTCTTTCACGCTATCGCGCTAATACTGCGTGCATTAAGTTCGCAAGTACTGAGTCATTTTCGACTTTGTTTTCCTATAAATAGTACTTCTTGAAATATTTCTCGCCAAATATAACAGCATCGTCCTTGTCATCATGTAGCCTACTTTATCTCTTCTGTAAGGTGAAGGTCTCTCCCAATAATTCCTAATCTACCTTGTCGTGTGCGGCCTGGTTTCATTTTATGCCTAAAAATTTATATTATTTTCCCCTTCTCTCTAACATTCGGCCTGTCTTCGCTGTGTTTTCAATATCTTGGTATTTATTATAGGCTATCACTGATTTTCGTTAGTCTGTCCAAACTTATGTGATCAGCCCAGGTACAGTTTCTGACACTTTAAGTAAATTAGAATATTGGCTATCCCTGCTTCTTCTTTGATCCAATATGTTCTCTTCCGTTCTCTTGATATTATGCCCATTATTTTCCTGGAAATAAATTACCTAAACCTCCTCAACCGATGGCATTGTTCTACCCCCTTCGTTGAAGCGTTCTACACCTTAAGTTTCAGACCAGCATGCTGTTGATTCACAGCATCCAAAGTTATACCGCATCTAAGACGGGACAAGGTAAATTGACATAACAATCATACACGATGGATGCTTTAGTTTCTGCTCTCACGTCACACGGCACTACCTCCGAGAATGACTCGCTTTTGACCATGCGACGTTTGTCATGTGATGACGTCGCGGGAACCTATTCTCTCTCGCGATGCCACTCGCTCGAAGATTTTCTCGCGGTTTCTCGGACGAGTCTCGCGACAGTATCTCAATATCTCGCGAGACTCGCAACATCCGGAGGAGGGGAGCGCCTTCACAAAAATCAAGCCTGTCGCCTTAAGAAACACGATAAGATAATAGAATGCGTTATAGTGGTGATTTCGATGGCAACAATTATTTCTCATCGAATTATTTTTCCTGCTACATAAAGTGGTGGTACAATGCAGGAAATCGTCGACTTTGCCATCTTGTCAGCTCTATGGAGTACACAGGGCTGATAAGGCCACTCTGACTGGCTTAAAATACCAACGCCAGAAATTGCGACTTTATCAAGCAATCACAGAGCGCCCCATGGGCGCGTGGAGCACTACCAAAAAAATCTGTAAATCGAGCGAATATAAATTGAGCCGTCTGTTCCACCGCCCGCTATGGCACCGTGAGCATACGAAACTAAAAAAATTCATCGCTGCTTGTTGATTATGTATAAATCATTAACAATACATATGTACGAGCATACCTGCATGTATCTCCACGCATTAAAGTATACAACAGGGTCACGAATTGGTACTGCTGCGGGCAGTCTTGGCTGTATATGTAGGCAATTGGGACCATCAGCTGTTATCAGAGGTGTTTCATTCAGTCAATCTTATTGCAGGGGTTCAGATTGTGACCAAATATTTTTTTTCTCTTTTCTGTAATATGCATGGATACAAAATGCATTAAGTTATGTCATCATCTGCTACCATTAAAGCCTAAAGAAAATTAGTTGGACTATTATGACCAGTGGTTGTTGCACATGTAGGTACAAACGTCAAAAAGATTGTGTTCTTAATGCTATATGTGATGACTTGATTAGTGATGTTCAAATATGCAAACTAAGAAAATTGGGACATTTAAATTTGTAAAGGCTGTTGATCGCCTACAGAAAATGCCGGTTGTATATGCACTCCAGTCCATCTTTGCTGTTTGCTTAATTTCCTTGCCGTATAAGAAGGCTGCCCTGTTCCATTTTGCACATTATTTTTATATTCAGCATACCCCAACCGAACTTTAACTTTGTCTCAGCTGGCGTCTTCACTTGTTTGTTGAGATAATTCGGCATTATTGCTGAAGCAAACAAAGCCACCTACCAGCCGTCAGTTGCTGAGACATCCTCCGTCGATCTTTCTTTTTGTTTCTCTTTCCAATCGAGTCACTTCAATACTTCTATTAACAACATGAGGCATATTGTATCACGTTGCTTGACCTGCATCAGAGAGCGCAATAGCATGCCCTTATACTTATCTCACACGTTCCGTTTAATTTCTGGGGCACATGTACCTACATATGTATGTATGTATGTATGTATGTATGTATGTATGTATGTATGTATGTATGTATGTATGTATGTATGTATGTATGTATGTATGTATGTATGTATGTATGTATGTATGTATGTATGTATGTATGTATGTATGTATGTATGTATGTATGTATGTATGTATGTATGTATGTATGTATGTATGTATGTATGTATGTATGTATGTATGTATGTATGTATGTATGTATGTATGTATGTATGTATGTATGTATGTATGTGCGCTGGTTGCCCACTCCCTTGGTTGGCATTTTCGCAGAAAAATCTTAAGTGCAGATCTATACCATGCTCTGTTTTTCTCCCATATAAACTACCGTATCGCACACCTAGGCAACATAAAAACAATTATTTAAAAAAAAAGGGGGGGGGGGGGTATGCGATATATTGCGAATGTCCCACCAAATGGTTGGACATTCGCAATACAGGTGCATTGCTCTCCCGTTATAGGTAATCAATATGAAACACGTGTTTGATGTTCGACCCTTTTATCCCCACTTTTTCGCAAAGGAAGGTTCTAAGCGTTTATTAAAGGTTTAAAAAAGCATAAGCATGTAATACAGTGATTTAGTGATTTACGAAACTGAAGCGCTGACAGGTGGCTCGTTTTTGGTTCACGCACAACCTATTTCTTACTGCCCCTTATGTACCACTAGCTTCCCTACTTAATAAACATTCGCCGTGGTGGTCTAGTGGCAGTGGCACTCAACTACTACCCTGAAGGTCGCAGGGTTGAATCTATGTTGTGGTGGCTGCGTTTTCGACGGTGGTGAATGTTTTTAGGCCCATGTACTTTATTTGGGCGCACGTTAAAAAAACCGGATGTTCAGAATTTCCGTAGCCCTCCACAACAGCGTCTCTCATAGTCATATGGTGGATAGGGTACGTTATTCTAAGATATAATTATTATAACTTAATAAATACGTAATAACGGACATTCCATCTCGTGTGTTACAAGAAGGGAAATCCCCAAATATTTTTTCATCCTTGTCTAATGTCTTTCCCTCAGCAGCTTTCAAGGAACTGACCCTGAAGTATTGTGGAACAAATTCAAAGAAATATGCCTGCATTGTCTCTGGATAATTTTGTTCCTAGCAAAGCTAAAAAAACGCGCAAATCAAATCCTTGGATCACGCGAGATGTCTTGCACATGAAAAGGAAACTAAAGCGGCTTAAACGCAAGGGTGCTACACGCAATATTACTCTTTCTGCCTAGGACAAACTGAACGAGGCTGTGAGGATAGCTAAGTTTAGATACTTTCAGGATACTCTACCCAACCTTATTACGTCTGCCCCACAAAAATTTTGGAACTTTTTGAGCAAAAAGACCAATTGTGTTGAACAAATAACACATGAAGGAGAAACTATTGTCGACAAGAAAACTATTGCCAATCATTTCAATTTGCACTTCCATAACGTTTTTTCTGCCTCTAACAAACCACTGCACCAATTTTCTCGAAGTAATGACGACGTTCCAGATATTTTATCTTTACCCGGTATTGTTTTGTTGCTCCTGAATTTGAAAACTAAAACTTCAACCGGTCCTGACCAAATTCCCAACACTTTTTTACGACGATATGCCGAAATGCTATCGGAATTCCTTATAATCATTTTCCGCGCTTCCATCCGTTCCGGCCGCTTGCCTCGTGACTGGAAAGTGGGACGCATTGCTCCAGTGCACAAAAAGGGTGATAAAGATTTGGTGCCAAACTATCGTCCAATTTCTATAACGTCTTCGTCTTGCAAAGTGCTTGAAAATATCATAGCTAAATTTATTATAACGTTTCTTAATGATAACAACATACTTTCGGATGTTCAGCATGGTTTCAGGAGAGGGTTTTCCACAGAAACTCAGTTAATTTCTGTTGTGCACAGTTTTTCACAAATTTTAGATAAGGCAGGTCAAGTTGATGTCATCTTCTTGGATTTCACGAAGGCATTCAATCTTGTTCCTTATGATAAGCTTATTCAAAAACTGGAATCGATTGGCCTTCCAGAATTTATAATTTCCTGGATTTCTTCCTATTTGTCTGACCGCGTTCAGTTTGTAAGCATTACCGGTAATTGCTCTGACCCGCTCCCTGTAACTTCTGGGGTTCCCCAAGGGAGTGTACTTGGGCCTTTATTTTTTTTAATTTATATTAATGACATTGTTGATACTGTTTCTTCGCCGATTCAGATCAGACTGTTTGCTGATGATTGTGTGCTGTTCAATGAAATAACTTCCTATGAAGACCAGGTCTTGCTAAACACTAACCTCCAAAATATCTTTGCATGGTGCGAGCAATGGGAGATGAGGTTAAACACAGACAAAACCGTCTTCATGCGAGTAACCAACAAAAAAAAAATATTTTACCATTTACATATCAATCCGGTACCCGGACACTAGCTGAGGTTGTTGAGTATAAGTACCTTGGTGTCACTCTAACAAACGACCTCAGCTGGAATAAGCACATCTCTAATACTTGCGCATCGTCTTTCCGTAAACTTGGTCTTTTGAGACACAAACTAAAGCATGCTCCTTCTACTGTAAAAAAACTAACTTATTTGACTGTTATACGCCCCTCATTGGAATATGCCTCAATCGTCTGGGACCCATACACAAAAAGAAACATTGAGGCTATCGAACTAATCCAACGCAAAGCGGTACGTTTTATTTACTCCAAGTACCGAAGAACTGATTCCCCCACAAACCTTATGAAAGAAAACAGTATACCCACACTTGAAAAACGTCGTAAAATTCACAGGCTCAAATGTATTTTTCTTTTATATAACAACAAGCTGTCAGTAAACCGTGATATGTATCTGAAACCGCTTACGACAAGACAAACCCGGCATCGACAAACTCATTCATTAACACCGTATTTCGCCAGAACAAACATTTTCAAATACTCGTTCTTTCCTCGAACCATAAACGACTGGAACTGCCTACCTCAATCGTTAACCAGCTCTGTAGAGGCACTTGAGCGTATTTAACAATGACCTATGTTTTTGTATCTTTTGTATATGATGTATCCTTTTTGTTCTTGCTGTTTACACCTGTGTGCCATGTTATGATCTTTGCCCCTCCTGCTGGCGCCCTTAAACGGTTCTGCAGTATTTTGTAAATAAATAAATAAATAAATAAATAAATAAATAAAATGTCTTTTTATATTATGCTGTACAAACACCCCCAAGAAGACACCATTACTCTTTGTATCACGATCTTTGTTTCTATAACGTTTTTTTTACAATTTTCATGGCATTTATGAGTATACATGAATTGTTGATTCATTGGCTTTGTGTCTATTCGCTCTAGTGGTCTACTTGTACAACATCCAGCTATACTTTTCTGCTTTTTTATGCTATTAGTGAACTTTTTTTTGTTAAAACCCTTGAGTTCAAAACTGCTATACCATGTTCGTGGGCTCTCGGGATTTCTCAAGTGGCTTTATAACCTCTTTTCGCCTGAGGGACCACTAACTCCAGTTGAAAATAAATATTTAATTTGATTTGACTCTCTGCACAGCTAAAGGCTAAAACAAAAAAAAATTAACGCTACCTGATGATTGTGAGTGCAGGAAATGTACACCATTAGAAGCCCATCTAATTTAACGAAGCGAAACGGTCAATGCCTTTTTTCCTGGTTTTCTGGTTCTTATTTTGTTCGGTAGTGTGTTTATGGGAGGAGGATGGGGGGGGTGCGTTCATGCGTGCGTGTGTGCGTGCGTGCGCCTGCGGTACTTGAATGTTATACGCGCAGATATTTACAAAGATCTTTATATTGCTCCTGCTGTATTAGTTTAACACGTAGGCATCCTTACGCCAATTCAGTTTAAACATTTCTGTCCGTCCGTCCATCTTTTTGCCACGTAATACCTATCGCCATATGTACAAATAACCACATAAATGAAAAAAACTCACAGGCTGTCTTATGCATTCACCTGGGACAACACAAAGACGAAAGCCATCTTCTCTTTATACTCAGCCGATCCTCCCACCCACTAGCAAAAGCTTCGTGCACCTAACCTTGTTTTGAGATGCCTCTGGGATCGGAGGCATCGCAAGATTTCTGCACCTCGCTTGATTTTGCATTGCCTCCGTGATCGGCACGACTTCGCGATTTGTGACGTCGTTATGACGTGATAGTAATTTGCATCACTCATGGTGACGCCGACGCCAATGGTCAATTTTCACATTTGATGCGGCATCTAAGGCTTTCGCCTATACCTGCCACGATGGTCTACCTGAGGCACTCGACTGCTAACCTGTAGGTCGTGGGACCGAACCCCTGCCACGGCGGCCGCATTTTCGATAGAGGCGAAAATGCTTGAAGCCCATGTGCATAGACTCAGGTGCACGTTAAAAAACCCCAGGTGGTCGAAATTTTCGGAGCCCTCCACAACGGCGTCTCTCGTAATCATATCGTGGTTTCGGGACGTTAAACCCCCAACAATTGTTATTAAGGATTCCGCAATAATTCATTTTTAAGCGGTGGTGGTTATGACACCTTAGACCCCATGCCCAGAAGTCGTCCTTACCTAAACACCCACGCTTGCAGAATGTGAACCTTTCTGAACCATACCAATGCAGCTTAAGTTGTTTCGCGCTGCTTGTGTCACCCCTTTTCTAGCGCTCCGTCTTTCACGCTGTTTTATTTGTTGAGATGCCTTACCAATGAGCTGTAACGGCAATACACCATACTCAAGAAGGCTTTCTCGTAATATCTCGTGATGGTAGAATAAAAGCCTTCGCTAGGACAACACGTAAAGCCGCCGGGAAAGCATCGAGCACATTTCAAAAGTTCCAACTTTCCGTACAAATTGCGATACACATGTTTCAGTTGTCGTGGAAGGCGTTTTTTTTTCAAACTCTGATTAACGTCACAAATTAGATGAACGATGCCGTGCTGATGCCGTCCGACAACAACGTTCCTTGGGGAAGGTCACAACGCAGAGCAAACGCAGGAAATACAAGTGTGTGATGCTGGACGTCCTCGGGCAAACAGCGTGCTATTCGCGTTAACGCAGCTACGTACAACTACCACACGGTATCAAACGCTCACACGTTAGACAACTCCTAGTGAAGATCCTGCTTGAAGATTCTTGAAATTTTATTGTCTGCCAAGCTGCTTTTCACGCTACTTGCCTCGTGGACTTCATAGCAACTAGTGTTTCTTGCAGTATTACGTAAACTTGACTACAGTTGTACATATCGCGTAAGACGTGGCCAGAACAAAAAAAGATGTGCGACGATTACGTTGAGTTACAAATGCTGCCACAAATCACGTGCTCAACCATATTTCAACGGTGCGCTTCAGAAATTCATTTCGTCGGTTTGCTATTTCTCAACGTTCTTATCTCAGTAGGCATAATTACGAAAAAAAATTCAGGTCACTTCGCACTATAGAGGTGCCAAGTCTATTGGAACTGCGGAGCAGGACGGCTTTCTTTATTTCTCGTTAGTTTTTTTCTGTCTTCCTTTCCTTCTTTCTTTCTCATCTCTCTGTTTTCGCTGTGTTGTATTTTTGTTTATTTTTTTCTCTCTTCACATGACTCTTTACCTTTCTCGCTCTTTCAATCTTTCTAGCCTTTCTTTCTTTTCTCTTTAATGTTTCGTTTTCTGTCTTTCTTCCCTTCCTTCTCTCCATTTCTCTTTTCCTCTTTGTTTGCATGCTTTACTCGCTCCCCTACTCCTTCCTCTCTTTCCCACCCTTACTTCTTCTTCTCACTTCTCGCTGTACTATCAACACCGACTAAATTTCAAGGTCCCCTAACCTGGGCCCCCTAACCCTCTGCCGAAGGGACTTCAGAGGGTTAGGGGGCTCAGTTACGCCGCCAATGCGGCGGAAAGCCACTGTCTCGTTCACGTTTTAGGAGAACCAACGCTCCCGCTGTCGCAGCTGCTGCGGTTAGATTGGGCTGAATAAAAGATGTAGGAAAAAAAATCTTACTGAGCATGCTCGGTATTATAACTGGGCCCCCAACCTCTTACGTCACTGCGGCAGCCCTTCGACCTTGAAATTTAGACGGCGTTGATACTATACAAAGCTCCGCTTAGCGCGCGTGCGTGAATGGCCGACGGATTACGGCGCTCGCCTTCTGATCGCGGTTGTACGGGTCCAAATGCCACCTTGCCAAGAATGTTTCCCGCCAACAATGTACCACTCTCTCTTTCTTTTTTCTATCTCTCTGCACTCGTTCTCTACACCTATCAGAGTAATTCCATCCCACGCCGGACAAATCAGCGCATGCACGTTTCCTGAGAGCGAAGCAGGAGATGAAGAGGATGACGAAGAGAGCGTGTGCTGGTCCATGATGATGATAGTTTTCTGTTCGTTCTGCATGCACTAACCGTCAGCCCAAACAGCTGCGCTGTTAATAGATGTTACTCATTCTCTCTGGACGCACTCCTCCCAATGACAAGTGAATGTGATGCGGAGCGCTGTCGACAAAGATCTGCGTCCGCAAAACGTTTAAGAACAAGTGTTTCCCAGAGCTCATTACTCTCGTACAGGTTGTAAAGTTACATAATGTCGCCTTGCCCTGACCAGCATCCTTTTTCCACTGTATTCATTGCTGCGCCGTCATATCGGCATGCACTCTTAATATAAGTGAATTAGTTCGTGCGTAGGCTGTTATGAATTACGGCACGATATTTCGGGCTTGTGATTGGCCTGTTCAGAATAAAAGTGTTTTTCAATCGACCACTTGTTGAAGCGCTTCGCATTTGCTGACGCGCGAGCTATAATAAGCTTTGTACTCCTGCGCGACCTCAAGTTTGCGAACCGTACATCGTATACATGGACGTTCGTGGAGCCACACGGGAACGGACAATGTCTTCCAGATGCCATCAAGCAAAGTGCGCCGGTGAAGTGCACGCGATATTGCATCGAAACTCGTCTTCAGTGTAAGACGCTGTTAACTTCGGTCGGAAGGGAAAAAAAAGCTTTCAAGGTGATAAAGCGCCGCTCTCCGGCTGACAGTTGTCGATGATGCTGCCGCCACGATGGCGGCGCGACGATGGTATAAGGCCAAGCCAGCGGAATGGCATTCTCCGCGCTTTTCGAAAGTGAGCGAGAAAAAACAAAGACAGAAGGAGCTCCGTAGAAATAACCCAGGAGCCGAGAGGCGAGGCCAATCTGTTTGAAAGCGATTCAAACGGAGACTTTTACGACCTCGTTCCAGCACCTCCCTCTCCACCACTCCTGGTCCCGCCAAAACGTCGGCTAGCCTTCCTAACCCTCGCAATGTATATCTTCACGCTCGCATCTTCTCTCTTTCCTCTTTTCGGACCCTTCGGTATTTCGCTATTAAATCAAAATTTTGTTTTTACACCACGGGAATAGCTCTATTCACTCCTGCCAGGTGAATATATGTTGTTCCCGTCGCTGGCTTCCTGTTCCAGGTCCTCTGTACTGACATTGAATTGCTGACGTTTATAGTCGTACATTTTAGTGCTTGCAGATCGAACTTGAAAATAATCGCGCCTTGTGGCAACATAGGCGCCACGGGGGTCCGCCATTGTGCCCGCCATTGCCGTCGCATGGACAACGCTGGCGGTAGAGACGAAGAGGTATATGTCTGCTCGAGCAATATTGAACGAAAAGAATGCGTGGGAAAGGCATGTGCCATCACCAGCTACAAAAGCCCAAACCCTCTTTGTTTTTCTTTCTTGAAGACAGAATTTCTTTTTTAGTTAGTATGTACCAACAGCACGTTTACGGAAAAGTTCTGTCGTGGTTCTGTTGCCATGAGGCAAAGTACATGATCATGCTGTGCATGGGAGGACGAGGTACTGCATATAAACTCACAATTGTCATGCAGGTATCGCATATCACAGGGTATCGAGCTTCTTCCAATACGTCAATATAAATTCAGCCAATATATTGAAGTGACCAGCAAATACGTGTACTTAGCGTTTCGAAATATGCTATTTGTAGATGCTAAGCAAAAATTAAGCACGAAGTTTCACGATTTAGGCCTTGTGGGCCTGCCCAATTTGCACGTGCAAAAGTAGATGGAAAGCCACGATCCTATGTGTAAGCAATTTCATTTTGTATCCAGAACAAAATAATGAATTGAGTCACTAATTTTTATCACTACTTGATAGCTTGTTGACAAGTATATATGTAACTTAGGTTGACGGGAACATTATCTACTCTGGCGTGAACTGTCACCTCGGAATAATTCAGTTTGGGAGAAAAGCGGCGTAATCAATACTGAAGAAGGAGAGTACACATTGAATGGAAAGAATGCATGTGTTTTTTGAACTAGCGTTCTCTTCACAACAGTAGCTTGGACACAACTACAGAAAGTTTCCGATGTCTCCTGCTTTATTGCACAAAGTGTATGTCGGTCAGTTGGTACGCCTCGTCTTGAACAACCATGCAAGCTGGCGTACGCGTAAATTTAGTTCTTGCCAGATGCACTCTTCCTCCCGAAAAAAACTGTCTGGTTACGTTACAGAGCATTCATGCGACGTAAGTCCTTTTTTATTATTGTGGTTCTGCACCATTTTTTGAACACAGTCGGAAAACGGTACCAATTTGTAATCAAGGCCCCGGTTAACACGTAAGACAAGTATATACTTCATCACTCACGCGCAGTGCACGATTTACGGTTTCTTGCCAGAAAACAGCCATAATTTTTTTGCCTTCTCTTCGGCAGTCTTCTCATCAATGCAGCAAGCTTGATGAAGCAGCCGTGACTTATTGGGGAAGGCATAAAGTAGAACATTTTTACGAAGCGCGAAGGTAAACAGTATTATAACCCTTGAACACTATGCTCAAGATGCGTGAGTTGCGTGCCCGTGTGAACTTCGTTTTAAATGCTTCACTTAACGACTTTACAAAATGATGCCACACTGGTGCCTGTGAATTTATTTTTAACTCTTTTCGTTTTACGTCGAGGGAGATAAGTTGCGTGTCAGGCGGTATTTCTTACACGAATGATGCTAAAGTGCCTAAGCGTCTCGATTTAGGTGGGACGTGTCGCGTTTTTGCGGAAGGAGTCACGCTGTCTCATCAGCCTGCTTGCGGGACGATGTTTTGTCCCGCTTTCGGTCAAAAGCTTGCCTGCGCAGTCGCGGTCAGCTATCCCAGACCTTTTGCTATACTATACATGGCTATGATTTGCTTTCTTTCGCTTTCTATCTTTCTATCCCCATTTCTCTCTCTGTGTGTTTCTCTTTCTGTCTTTCACTCTTTCTATTTTTTCTCTCGTTCTCTTGCCAATAATAGATCACAGCCATGTGGGTCCCAATAATGCTTGCTCAGGTACCATGCTAGGATAGCTGAGTAGTTGCGATGCTCGCATTTGGACAGTGAGTAACCAGGTACGAATCATGCCTCAACATTTTATTGCGTTTTGTGTAATTTTTCTGCTCATTCTATCCGCTTCACCGAGCCTTCCTTCTCCTTTTCGAGGCGACGGCTTCAGCCCTCCTCGTTTTACTAAATGCTTTACTCACTATAGCCGCAGCCTCCACTGTCCTGCCCACCATTTTTAATCACTCTCTTTTGCTATGTTCTCCTCCTCTAATGACCTTAATTTCCCTCACACTTGATTTACTCGGTAGTGGGGCTTGCCCAATTCCTGTGGCGCATACACGTACGATTTTTTGCCCCTCCTACGTGAACTTACTCTAAGCTTAAAATGTTCTCTTTGAGCTGTATGACACATGTCCTTCCTTCCATCATTCCACAACCGTACCCTCATAACCAGCTTTAGAGTCTGCGGAATATGGTCACTTTTTGTAGGTACCATATTCAGTATGATACCATTCAATTCAACACCATTTTCAGTATGACCAGAAAACATTGCCGATCGATAGTTGCTCCTGAGAACACGTGATCCAAACATTAGCGTTTTTCGATGTGGAGCATCTCTTGCTCGGGTCTACGTCTCGCGGCGTCGGCGTCCGCACTCACAGTATACGTATGTGCGACCCCCTCCTCTCCCTCCAGCATGTGCGTCCGCTTCCCTCTCTCTCTCTTCTTTTACGCTCCACTTCTCTCGCCTCATAACGCCGACGCTGGCAGCGTCTGCTAGTGAATTTCTCGATTGAAAAAAACCGACTGCTTGCGCTGCTCAACCATTTACTGGCCACCCTGTATATATATGCCTAGGCACAGGATCTTGACCTCCAAAGGGTGCCGGTGGGAGGTTTCTCTTGTGCATGCTTGCACAATAAAAATTTGTAGCCTGAGCGTTAACATTAAAAATGGATTGTGGGTTTCTGTGTCCAATCGGCATCTTTTGTCTCTCACTGCCCATTAGGAGCGATGGGCATGTTCCAGTAAGAAACACCACTCTCTCACTGCGTTTTTTGCAGCTCCTCAGCTTTCTATCCTGCGCAACGCCGCGATGAGCACCAACATCAACGTTGCCGCCAGTGTTAGCGTTAGCGCCCACTGCTTCGCATCTAGACGTGGTTCTTTTTAGCGGGAGCGGGCGTCACTGTTTAGTTGTTTGGTATTGTGGTATCGAAAATTCCTACAGTAATATCGGATAGCGTCTACCATCACATCCTCCACGTCAAGTGGCACCAATTAACTATGGAGAATAAAAAGCCAACTAACAAACATATAACACTTATACGTTCGCAGAGATCGGAATCACCCATCGCTGCTCGCTAAGCTTATTTCAGCATGACTCTCGAAAACAGTGCTGAAACGACACAAATAATTTGATATCGATGCTTAAGTACATTAATCTAAAGAAATAAAACCATAAATTCGGAAATAACCAGCCACGGAGTGCACGACGGCCTCTTCCTGCATACGCGAAACATTTTGCGTAAAGGTGAATACCGGACAGACTAAAACATTCCATTATATCGCAGCATGCGTCCTGTCATTTAGAAGTATTTCACAAGGTTGGCTATGAGCCGTTCCCTCTTCTTTCTACAAATGACGCCATAAACCTAAAATTTAAGGTCATTAGCTGGTTTGAGCATCGCGATCTGCGTAGTTACTGCGGCCACCGTGAGATGCTGCCATGTGCCCGTGCTCAGTGGCGATCACACTGACAGCACCGAAAGTACGCAGCACGTTCGAAAAGACAAACGAACAAATGGACAAGAAGATGCTCGGGGTCATGACGCACGCTCACGAAGGAACGCATCTCTTCCGCCTTGTTATTCGGCCCCCTGCATAGCTTTCAGCGTGCTTGCTGGTATGCATGGACAGAGATAGCACGTGAAGCGTGGGACAAATCACTGCAACTGGCTTGCAATTGACAGATTCTAAAACGTTTTATGGTAGTAGATTCATGAGGCAATACATGACTTGCACGTGACGTCATGGGCGCAGTATTTGAAAGGAAACCGGACCCCACTATGGCAGCTTTGATGAGACACGAATTGCGTATAGGTGAAAACGATGCGGCAGGACCTTTCAGTGCGTGAGTAATAAAATAAACAGCATGCTATGTTTTGATAACGTGCACACGACATTGGAAATCTCGTGTCCCCACATGCTGGTGCTACAGCATGGCGCTTTCAGTGACGTTAGTGAAAGCCATCTATAAGCTCCTTTAATGAAGCCTTCGATAATTACTTGGAGAAGTTTTGCAGGGTTCCTAGGGCTTTTCGCGGAGGGAGTTTGGTGATCTCCATTGTTGACGGAAAGGAGCCCTCCGCAAGCTGTTCATAGACGTGCGCACGGGCAAGGGAGACAGCCGCCTTTGCTAGTCACGTGATTGGGGGGGGGGGGGGTCTATAGGTCAGCTTTGTGCATTGTCTCAACTCACTTCACACCATTTTGTTTGGCGAAGCTCAAAAATAAATTCAACGGGACGACGTCTAGCTCCATTTGTCTCTTGGACTCGTCCTCCTGAACAGCGGAAGTCGTTTGTTTTTGCCAGGCACCTCATACAGCAGCAGCCTGGATTTCTCTTTCGTGTGATGTCACTTCGCCCCAAGGGTGAAGTGGGTGTTGGACATTAAAACACACGGAAGTGACCACATCTGCACTTACCCGAAGATTAAAGGTATTTCCAACACGTATTCGTCTACCATGATACGAAGAATAGATTGGACTATCTATCTTGAAACCCAACTTGAGGGCGCTTGTGAGAAAGGCCTCTCCTGCATGGTCTTCAGCAAGCTATGAAGAAAACTGTGCAGACGGCTATGCGCTCACTAATACGATTTCCAAAGTACTCTGAAACATGGTTGATTCCACCTTATGGACTCCGCCATCGTGCCGAAAGAAGATACCAACGCACAAAATCTATAGACTAAGTACCCGGCGCATCCAAAAGCAGATACAACGCCGAATCCATAAGTTAGATCCATCTTGGTGGAAAACACATAGCTTTTACACGAGGACACGAAATAAGATAAATAAATTAGAGACTTAAAGATGGATAAACCTTTGGCCGTCGCTAGATTGCCGTAAACCGCTGTCTCAAATATGGAGAAGTGTGCTATGTAAGCTTACCTTCTGTTCCGGAACAGTGTGTCCTGTTCAAGGCCCTCGCACTCTT
Organism: Rhipicephalus annulatus; assembly: GCA_013436015.1. Lineage (NCBI taxonomy): Eukaryota > Metazoa > Arthropoda > Arachnida > Ixodida > Ixodidae > Rhipicephalus > Rhipicephalus annulatus. The sequence goes on along the minus strand of WOVY01003231.1, from coordinate 23,784 downwards.
CCAGCGCGGACAATAAATGGAGGTGACGTGGGGTTTCTGCGTATGACTGGGGGGCAATCAACGTGCACAAGTATGCATACGTTGAACCGTATTTCATACCCACGGCACACACGCGTGTATCTGCCGTTCACAATACAATAACTTGATGCGGCACTTGTCCTATGCAGTAAGTCGTCGTCGCCTGGCCCAATTGAGACGTAAATAAATAAATAAATAAATAAATAAATAAATAAATAAATAAAAACGTTTTATTTCCAACATATTGTGGCAATTTGTTGGGTTCCGTCAGACTAAAAGCTGTTGTTTACACGGCAGCTTGGAGATGCCCGAAGACCCTTTATGACAGCGCGAAAGATAGCCTACAACAAAATAATGTATATAAGCGTACATGGGTTCTATTAATAAAAATATATAGGAGAATAGTTTGTGTACAATAGTAATCATTTCACGGAGTGATAAAAAAGTAAAAAGCTGCAAAATAACGCAACTTCATGTCATAATCAAAACTGTAATAAATGCCATAAGTACACCAAGAAAGAGCATGATAGCTTAATAGCATGATAGCATGATAGCTGATACACGCACTTTTTTAACACACAGGCGTCATCGATCATTGCAGAATAAAAAGAACGCCGCTTCATATCTTACCGTATACTGTGCCACGTAGTGAACGGGCTCCAGATGCGATCCTTAACATCTTCAAAGAGTGCCGGCAAGCTGGCAAGGTTCCGCATGATTGGAATATCAGCCGCTTGGTACTGTTTCTTAAGCCCGACAAATATCCCCTAGAAATTACTTTTTGCGGACTAATTGCGCTTTCAATTAGCGTTGTAAAGGTAATGGAGCGAATAATCATGACCAGACTCGAATGGTACCTTGAATTCTTCGAGATAGACACGAAAGCTATCGCTAATTTTCGCGTCACTAATGTTCCGTCGACAATGTTATTCATCTTGTCACGTATGTCCAACAACAAAAGACATGTAAATGATTATCTGTTGTCATTTCTATTATGTGAAAAGAGTGTATGACAATGTTCTCCATGAGGCCATCCTTGAAGCCATGAAGACAGTGGGCCTAGGTCATCAACTATTTTGTTGGACACACCTATTTACAAGTGAGGACTTTATATGTGAACACTGAAGATGGTCTGATCTCCCAACATCCCACGCACGATATAGTTCTGCAAGGTGGCGTCTTGAGTCTAGCCGTGTTCAACGTCATTCTTATTGGTCTTGTGAAACGACCATCAAGTGTGGTCAAACTATCAATGTATGCCGATGACTTTGCGTCTGGGCATCTGGCATATGGTCTCGGGTACGTGCAAGGCTTCAAAAAGGGGTGACATTGGTATCGACAGGGACCTCTGCTGAGGGTCCACACGAGGGGTCACACAAAAAGAAGCGGCTGACAGACATTGCGAACTTATTCGAGTATCTTCGAGCTAAAACTTGGGGGACTTCAGTACATGCAATGATGCAACTGTACAAGGTGACCCGCCATGGTGGTCTAGTGGCGAAGGCACTCGGCTGCTCACCCGAAGATCACGAGATCGAATCCCGGCCGCGGCGGTTGCCTTTGCAATGGAGGTGAAAATGCTGTCGGCCCGTGTACTTCTATTTAGATGCACATTAAAGAACTCCAAGTGGTCGAAATTTCCGGAGTCTTCCACTACGGTGTCTCATCATAATCATATGGTAGTTTTGGGACGTTAAACCCAAACAATTATTATTAACTGCACAAGATGCTTTTTATCAGGGATTCCCAATACAGCTTACCTCTAGACCTGCAGAATCAACATCCGCACACTCGAAAGGGTCCAGGTAAAGAGTTTGCCTGGGGCTACCACCACGATGTTCATCGTCAGCTGAGACAATCGCGATCACAAATGGCTACCCGGCCAAGATGCACATTGTAAAGAAGCGCTCAGTGCGCACGTGAGACATCTTGCTCGCACCCCTGTCTACCAGTTAGCCTCACGACCAGAAGACCAACCTCACGCCTCATTTCATCAGACAGTCCTGTCCTATCGCACACGCTTACCAACAGGATTACAGCTCCAAGAGTTACAACTCCCACATGGTATATGACTGAAGATGGTCCAACTTCCAACATCCCACGCACATCATGGAGTCCCGCTAGGTGGCGTCTTGAGTCCAGTCGTCTTCAACGTCGTTTGTGCTGGTATTGTGGAACTACCAAGTGTGTTCAGTGTATACTAAGGGACCTCCGTCTATATATCCTTCTTGTGCATTGTGTTATGAAGTTAAAATTTTATTTTGATTTGACTCATCTACAGGTTCTCCTCATGGTTCCAGGCCTATGGTCAAAAGGCCAACTCTAGTCTCCAGCATTAAAGCAACTTTCTCTTCTTGTGTTGCACGAGACGTACAGTGAGCGTAACCATCTGTATACTGACTCTTCAACCACTGTGAAAGGGCCTGCAGGGTCGGTGATCTTTGCTGCAAAGACAACTACCGTGAAGATTAATCTATCCCACCAGACATCGACAGCTGCTCAACTTGCTGCTCTGCGTAGCGCGCTTACAGCAATTCGCAATGAACAAGCCAAGAAAAGGAGCCTGTTCCCGAAGTACACGGCAGCACTACAGTGCTTTTTATTCGATCTATGCCAAGGACCTAGTGAAAAACTAGCGCTGGAAATTATAGAGTTGCTCCACCACCACTTCATCCAAAGACATGAAATCACGTTTTAGTGGCTTCCATGGACAGGCATATTGGGCAACGCACATGCCAACCCAGATGCTTTATCTGCACATCAAAACGACGTACAGAAATCCATTCCACTCTCGAGGCTAATTCGGCCATGACATAAGATATTGCTAATGAAATTGTACAATCCCCATGAAACACTGTTACACAACAAGTTCACGGCATACACGAGTTTATAGACTAGACCCGGTCCGTCTTAACTCTCTCGACTCGAGATGGCAGTGCTTTGCCGACTGTTGCTTGTCGCCGCTTTCATCAAATATTTTACCTTCCGAATTCGCATGGAAGACAGTGCTGTTTTGGACCATTGTGGCAGCAATGAAACAATAGATCACGGTATTTGCCGCTATCTTCGCTAAGGCGCGCACAGACTGCCACTAAGCTGCTGCGTTATCCCGTCTTGATGACAGACCCTTGTCAGTACAGTCAGGGCTTCAAAGCCAACACGATCTGCACAGAAAATCAGTCAAGGCCTTATTGAACTCTGTGCGTAACAGTGGCCTATTGATAGGCTATAGCGCCCCCACCATCTTTAATTTTTTTTTTCGCGCGTATACTTTGCTCTCCGCTTCCCTTCTCATTTTCCTTCTTCCTCTCCTTAGTGCAGGGTAGCAAACTGGATGCCACAATTATAGTGTACTTCACTGTTTTCCTCTCATTTGGTCCTCTCTCACTCCTTTTCGCGCTGCTGCACCAGTTTCTTATTTCCCACTGCATTTAAGTTAATCACCTGGGAATTTTCGCTGTTTGAGTTGGTTGGTAAGTATTTCGGTACTTAGTTTTCACACACGTTTTGCATTCTAAGCTTTTCATATACAATTGTGTCAATTATAGAGCGATCAACAAAAGAAAGTCTATCCGACTGACTACAAAATATCAGCTGTAGGTCAAATCGCAATTACCAGTACATTTGTCGCAAAGCTTGTTTCGTCTTGATGCCACGATGGCGTATATAGTGATTAGAGCATCAGTACCACATTGTCACGGACGGCCACTTTTGGCGACACCGCGTCACGGCAATTAACTGGCGCCGTACTCCCCCACTGACCGTGAGAACGGCGAGCGCATGAAAGGGAGCCGAGAAGTGCAGAATGGGGTGCTCTTCTTAGAACGTCGCCGCCGACGGTTGATCCTTTTGTAACTGCGGCGGCGTCTGCAAGGTCGTAGAAGGCCGTGGTATACCCCGAACAAGGATTAGACTACAAGACGCACCGGCTGAGAGCCAAACGGTTGACCGTTCCCACGGGGAAAAGCGTGGGAAACGCTCTGGTGGCCAAGCCGTATGACAACAACCCGACAAGTTGTCACTCTCGCTAGTTGAGGGCCCTCTCCCAATTAAAAAGGGGTGGGGTCAAAATATTTTTGGGTCGAAGTTTCCATCAATTAAACGCGCATGATCGGACCCATGTAGAGGTCTCTTGTCCCCAAGGAAGAGAGCGAGGAGACACAATGGGGATTTAAGCGCAGGATTTTGCCCTGCTAGGCAGACTAGTCGCTGACCAACATGGTGTAGAAACAGATCAACAAGCATCTCTTCTAGAAGTTTTTAGTGTGGCTCTGTATCGGCTGGCCACCTAAACTTGGCCGTTCGTCTTGTTGTGACGCGATATTAACGTCTGCAACGTAGACATCGGGACTTCGCCTCGAGTTAGCTCAACCTGCTCGAAGTCACCTGCAAGCACTAGCCTCCTGGAGCCACCAGCGTTGCAACACCGCCGACATCGCAGTCGTGCCAGAACTCTCTTCGACTTCTCGCATCCGATCGTCGGGGACGCAACGCGGCCGGTCATCACACGTATGCCTTCACCTGTTTATATCTTCGAACTTTCTCCCCCGTAGTCTGTTGGTGTTAGTTTGTGTAGTTTGTAATAGTTCTCTCGCGTAAGCTGATTTATTGTTTTTATATGTATTCTTTAGTTGTATCAAGTGTTGATGTATTTTGTTAGTTGTATTGAAGTGTTGTATTAGATCCCGTGTGCTGCCATATCACTAGAGTAAAGTTTGTTTTGTTTTCTCACGTCTCTGATCTCTTCACTGTCTCTGCTTGCGTACGGAACGAACCAACCTGCTGTCATTCCCGTCGCCGACTTCGCGCTGGCGACGCTAGAGTGGCAGCTTGTAACACGCATGCAAGAGGTCCGTGGCTCGAATCCCGGTGCCGTGCAGTTCCCAACCAGATTTTTTTTTTAAATTCGCATGGTGATGGAACTGCATTAAGAGGCCTGTGGTGCAGCCTCACCGGTGACCGCCGCCGGTAACGCATTCCCTCACCAGAGAAGGATTGGCCACCCTGGTGCAGTATGTGGTGTTACGAAGGCAAGACGCCAACACGGTCCCGAAGGCGCCACTGCTCCGAACTCCGCCGACACGGTCACCAGCCGTTTGGTAGCGTGTGTTACTCAGCTCGCGGCTGCTTCTGCGCAGAGCTGATAGACGAGTGGACGAGACGATGGTGAGTTAAGGCAAGGTTTATGTACATCGTAGAAATAGAGGCGTTACAAATTCGGCGCTGGGGCCACGAGCTTAGGGACTCGAGTAGCCGAGATGTCTTCTCTCGCATGCATTCGTCGGCTTCTCTCTCTGTTACGAGGCGCAACGCCGACGACGGGCGCCACGAAACTCACCGCTGCCAAGGACTACGGCCGCGCTGACAGCGTGGAGACTCGAAGCAACCGAGAGGCTTCTCTGACACATACGTCTACTTCTGGCGACGCGCCGCAGGGTTTTTTATAGGCACCGGGTGGATCCTTTGAGTCACCAAACGTCCAACCATAAGTGCCGCTGGTCGTGATGTCAGAATCCTCCTATAGGGACCCGCCGCGGCGCGTGGTAGCACCCAAGGACGAGGGATGTTGCCACGCATTGCGTAAGAATCGCCAGACTGGAAGGTGCCGATTGCTTCATCGGGCTCGTGGGCTGAGGGAGCTCGCTGTGCGTTGCGTGACAGAGCGGCGCCGCCGCTTGAAGACGTCGTTGAGTTGATTGCGTCAGGCGGGCTCGGGCGCTGGCCTTGACACAGATTGCCTTTGCAGGGGCATTGGCGTTCAGTGTGGACTCCCAGGCGTAATAATGGCCACTAGCTCCCACATGTATACGCCAATAAACTCACAGCCCTCAGTGTCCAGTGGCTGCGAAGCAATTGACCACGGCGGCGGTCAGATCTGCAACGCAGCAGAGAGTGCTAAGAATCTCTGGATCTGGACAGGCCACAATGAATGATAATCTGACTAGTATCATTACGGAGTGTGCAGTGGAAGTTGGAGATATGGTACTTGGACAGCACACTGGCAAGCTGTCACAGGAAACAAAGAATCTCAGTAAGAAGCGCCAAAGCATGGAAGCCTCAAGTACAACAGACAAAATAGAGTTGGTAGAGCTTTCGAAGTTGGTTAATAAGCGTAAGGTATCCGATGTAAGAAGGTATAACATGGAGAGAATTGAACATGCTCTGAAGAACGGAGGAAGCATCAAAGCGGTGAAGAGAAAACTTGGGATGGGCTAAAATCAGATGTGTGCACTGTGAGACAAGGAAGGCAAAATAACTACCAATATGGATAGGATAGTTAAAATAGCAGAGGAGTTTTACAGAGATATGGACAGTAGCCAGGACTGCCATAACCTTAATATAAGAACTAGCAGTAACCCATATGACACCCCACCAGTATTGATAGATAAAGTTAGAAAAGCATTCGAGAGCATGCAAAGGGGCAAGGCTGCTGGTGAGGATCAGGTAATATCAGATCTGCTGAAAGATGGGAGACAGATTGTGTTAGAAAAGCTAGCCACCCTGTTTACGAGGTGTCGCCTGACGGGAAGAGTACCAGAATCTTGGAAGAATGATAAAATGATCTTAATACAAAAGAAAGGAGATAACAAGGACTTGATGAATTACAGGCCGATCAGCTTGCTCTCCGTAGTATACAAGCTATTTACTAAAGTAATTACTAACAGAGTTAAGACAACATTAGAATTCAATCAACCAAAGGAACAAGCAGAATTTCGAACAGGCTATTCAACAATCGAACGCATTCCTACTATCAATCAGGTAATACAAAAATACTCAGAATATATTCAACCACTGTATACATAGCCTTCATATATTACGAGAAGGCGTTTGATTCAGTGGAAATATCAGCACTGCGGAATCAGGGAGTCGACGAAGCATATATAAACATCCTGGACAAAATCCACAGCGCATCAGCAGCTACCATAGTGCTTCATAAAGAGAGCAACAGAATACCAATAAAGAAGGGTGTAAGGCAGGAAGATACAATCTCCCCAATGCTATTCACCGCGCGCTTACACGAGGTTTTCAGAGACCTAGAATGGGAACAGTTAGGGATAAGAGTTAGTGGAGAGTACCTCACTAACCAGCACTTCGATTGATTTGATTTGTGGGGTTTAACGTCCCATAACCTGCACTTCGCCGATGACATTGCATTGCTGAGTAACCCAGGGTACGAATTGCAACCCATGATTACGGAGTTAGACAAGGAGAGCAAGAAGGTAGGTCTTAAAATTAATCTGCAGAAAACGAAAGTAATGTACAACAACCTCGGAAGAGAGCAGCGCTTCGAGATAAGTAATAGTGCACTTGAAGTTGTAAAAGACTATGTCTACTTACGACATGTAATAACCACGGAGCCAAACCACGAGATTGAAGTACCTAGAAAGAATAAGAATGGGGTAGAGCACAATTGGCAAGCCCTCTGAAATCATGACAAGTAGATTTCCACTACCCTCTCGTCGAAGGTGTATAACAGCTGCATATTGCCAGTACTTAGTTACGGAGCGGAAACCTGGAAACTTACAAAGAGGGTTCAGGTTAAATTGAGGACGACGCAGCGAGCAATGGAAAGGAAAATGGTAGGTGTAACCGTAAGAGACAAGAAGTGAGCCGAGTGTATTAGGGAACAAACCGGGGTTAAGAATATCATAGTTGATATCAAGAAGAGGAAATGGACATTCACGGGGCATGTAGCGCGTAGACTGGATAACCGCTGGTCATTAAGGGTAACTAGCTGAATTCACAGAGAAGGCAAGCGGGCTAGGGGAGACAGATGGTTAAGTGGGCAGATGAGATTAAGAAGTTTGCGGGTATAAATTGTCAGCAGCAAGCTAAGGACCGAATTGACTGGCGGAACATGGGAGAGGCCTTTGTCCTGCAGTGGACGTAGTCAGGCTGATGATGATGATAATGATGCTGATGACAACGACGACGACGTTTCGTCTTGATGCTAACCCTGCGCCTCCACTCTTTACAGTGCAAATCATGGGACCATTTGTGAAGTGTCAGCACCATTTACTGGCCTTTCCTTCACTAACTATAGGCACAACTCCCCATGAATATGAGAAACTGGTAACCCTTTGGACTCCCAGCTGGTCGGGGCAACGATTCCAGCGGACAGAGTCATCATCTTCGTTGCTAGTCAAGCAGACGAATTGACGAATTCTCAGTCACAACATTAGGGACCTTTCTGAATACACCTCCTGTAATATATATATATATATATATATATATATATATATATATATATATATATATATATATATATATATATATGACACCGTCATCAACATTCCGGACCGTTCAATTACGTTACGTTCCGCAACACTACTGGTTTAGTCGACTGTTGAGGCACGATACGTAGCACCTTACGCATAATTGATGATGATGTGGTCGTCCCGCCACGGTCATGCACTCTTATTTCGGTGGAAGGACACGAATTGTTTGACGGCGAAGGAATTGCCGACCTAATTGGCTCGTTGGTATTTAGCCAAGGCATTTCAGTCGCACGAGGTATTGTTCGTCTTACTGGTGGACGCATGAAGTTGCTTTGACCACCTTTAGTGCTGAGCACCAGCACCTTCCAAAGGGCACAGATATCGCTTCCTTCGACAATTTCGTAGAAATTCCAAGCAGTTAATGTTTGTCAGTATTGGACGAAGCGCCTATAATCAAGAATCTAAACCTGTTCTTGACGTTTGCACCACTCTGTCAAAAGACGAGCGACAGAGACTTCTTCAGCTGCTAGCCAAACTCCACGACTGCTTTTTACCGACATCACGATTTGTTCGAACACCGTTGATAAGGTATCAAATAGTCACTGAAGACACGGCGAGACCTATTCACCAGGATCCTTATCGTGTAGATCTAAAAGAACGCGAAGTCCTACAACAAGTCGCGAAAATGCTTGAAGATGACGTTATTTCACCGCCACATAGCCCCTGGGCATCACCTGTAGTGCTAGTAAACAAAAAGGACGGCACCCTACGTTCTTGCGTGGACTACAGGAAGCTGAATCAGGTGACCAAGAAAGATGTGTACCGCGATCCCACGTATCGATGACTCCCTTGACAAACTACGGCACTTTCGTTACTTTTCTTCCGTGCACTTGAGGAGTGGATAGTGTCAGATCGAGGTAGACCCAAGATACCGGGAGAAAGTTACTTCTTTAATGCCAGATGGTTTATATAAATTTAAAGTCTTGCCTTTTGGTTTGTGCTCCGCGCCCGCGACTTTTTAAAGGCTCATAGACAGCGTATTTTTGAGATTGAAGTGTAAGGCGTGCCTAGTCTATCTGGATGACGTCATAGTGTTTTCGGCAACTTTTGACGAGCATCTCAAAAGGCAGGAAGTTGTTTTACGTTTCATGAAGTCCGCGGGCCTCACATTGAAACCAGAAAAGTGTCATTTTTGTTTTCACGAACTTCAGTTTCTCGGTCAAGTCGTCAGCAACGCAGGCGTTCGGCCCGACCCTGAAAAAAGAAAACCGCCATTACACAGTTCCCGGTACCGTCCCATAAGAAGGCTGTCCCACGATTACTGGGTCTTTGTGCCTGTTATCCTCGGTTCATTGTAGACTTCGCCCGCTTCGCGTCACCCCTATCTCGTCTCACAATAGACTACGTCGCTTTTTAGTTGAACGAAGAACAGAAGGCGGCCTTTAATGACCTGCGTCAACGTCTTCAAATGTCCCCAGTGCTTGCCCACTTCGACGAAGAAGCCACGACGATGCTTCACACTGACGTTAGCAATGTATGTCTGGGGGCTGTGCTTGTGCAACGGCAAGAGGACATAGAAAGAGTGATCGCCTGCGCAAGCCGAACGCTAACACGCGCAGAGGCCAACTACTCAACAACAGAGAAAGAATGCCTCGCTGTAGTAAGAGCAATACTGAAATTTCGCCCGTAGTTGTATGGCCGGTCCTTTAAAGTTATTAGCCACCATCATTCACTTTGCTGGTTAACTAATCTAAAAGATCCCACCAGCCGATTAGCGCGTTGGTGTCTAAGGCTGCAAGAGTTTGACATGACGGTCGCACACAAGTCGGGGAAGCGACATGTGTACGCCGACTGCCTGTCCCGGTCACCAATACAGTTAGTTTCTCTACCTGATGAGGATGAAACTGCGCTTGTTGGAGTCCTGGATACATTTACCATCACCCAACACCAACAATGCGACCCTAAGTTGCTTGGTATGATTAATTACTTGAAAGGACGATCTCAGAGTGCACCCATATTTTTTTGCAAGAGTATTGTCGTCGTTTTCCGTGCGGAACAGCGTCCTATAGAAAAGAAATTTTTCGTCGATTGGATCCCCCCTACTTGCTTGTCATTCCGGCAACTCGGCGCACTGAAGTGCTTCAAGCATGTCACAGCGAGTTGACTTCTAACCACTTAGGCTGCACGCACACATTGGCGAGAGCCCAGCAAAACTACTACTGGCCAAGGCTCACCACTGCCGTGAAGCAACACCTTCGTACTTTGGACTACCAGCGACGTAAGTCTCTCTCCTCCGACGAAACCAGCCGGCCTGCTGCAACTTCTGCAGGTCCCAAGTAAACCATTCGACCAGATCGGAACGAATATCTTGGGTTCACTTCCTACTTCTGCTGCAGGGAACCACTGGGTTGTCGTCATGACGGATTACATTACCCGGTACGCCAAAACGAAGGCTATCCAACGAAGAACAGCAGCAGAAATAGCCAAATTTTTTATAGAAAATGTTGCACTGCGACCGTATAGAGTATCGCAACAGTGAAGTGACGTCACCTACTAGGTCGTCCCCGACAGTCCCTCTTGCTCCAGGCGTCGACAGCGACGTCTTGACCTTGTACATGTGGTACGCATGAAGACATATGTCAGTGATTGGCTGTGCGTTTTCCCACAACGGTAGCTCGGATGTAGCATAGGGGTGATGCTCCTATCAGGAGGGGCATGTGACACGTCTATATACGTAGAAGCGAACGACAATGGCGGTGTTTTGCAGACTCTGGGTAGCGGAACAGTAGGTTTAGAAAAGGAAGACGAAGAAGGCGTGCTGTGTACAGCTGATTCTGAAACAAGCTGTTTCACTGTCGCAAGTTGTTTCTATCTTTTGTTCTCGCTACACCGCGACAATTATATAACAGACAATAATGCCAACGAACGTATAGGGGAAGTTATTAGACACAATTGTATTGTAAATATGAAGAAAGAAAAGTGGGTGAAAAGATAACTTGCTGTGAGAATGAACCGAACCTGTGACCTTCGAATAACGCATTCGATGCTCTACCACTAAGCTACCGTCCACGGTGGCTATCCCCCACCGACTTCATTGGGTATATATGTGAATTTGAACGTGGGAGTGTCAGTCAGGGCCACCACTAGCCATGGCGGTGAGTGTAGCACACTCTTTATGAGCCTGTTTGGCGTCACTTAGCACGTGAACTTATTACGAGTTGGCAGCTGACCAATAGTGCCTTGTATACAACCTTAAGGCACCAAGTCTGCCAGTACAAGACCCTCGTAAATGAATAAAGGTGGAAGTGTATACATAAGGACACGTTTTCCCGTGTTTGACACAATGTGAATGAGATCTAACAGATAATATTGCCAATTAAAATATAGAAAAAATTAGGAGACCGAATTGAAATGTAAATCAAAAAAGTCGGTGAAAAGATAACTTGCCGTGGACAGGAACCGAACCTGCGACCTTCAAATAACGCGTTCGATGCTCTACCACTGAGCTACCATGGCGGCTATCCCCCACCCACTTCATTGGGTATATATGTGAATATAAACGTGGGAGTGTCAGTCAGCGCCACGAGTAGCGATGGCGCCACCAAACAAAAACTCGCTCGCTGGATTTCGTGCCGATCGTTTGGTGAGCGGTACGAGCAGAGTTGCATTCACGTATAAAAACCGAGATCGCGCAGTATATATATATTGTAGTGAAGAAGAAGGGCCTCGGCGGCATTTCTCGGTGCCTCAGGGGCATCGCCATCAGCATAAGCTCGTGCTTGCTGCGCTTGGCCGGACGCTTCTGACTGCTTCGCCTTCTGCGTTCTGCTCTGCAAATAAACTCCGTTACAAGCGGTGGAGGTGCTGGTTTTCGATCACCTTAGAGCTTCGGAATCGCATTTTACGGTCCATTATGCCTACCGACGCAAGCACCGCTCCAACTCCTCCACCGGCACCGCCTACTGTCCTCTGCGCCGGTTCTCTGCGTCTGCGAGATCCCCCTATTTTCTCAGGCACAGAAGACAAGGACGTTGATGACTGGATTTCTATGTACGAGCGAGTGAGTACTCACAACAAATGGGATTACGCCGCCAAGTAGGCCTACGTCTCCTTCTACCTGTCGTACGTGGCCAAGCTGTGGTTCATAAACCCCCAAGCGGAACTCCCTACGTGGTCTGTCTTCAAAACGAGCCTCACACATGTTTTCGCACGGCCTGAAGTACGCAAACGCCGTGCCGAACGCTTGCATACTCGGTCCCAGCAGCTTGGTGAGAATTTCACAAGCTATGTTGAGGGCGTTCTGGACCTTTACAAGCGAGTCAACGAGTCGATGTCCAAAGAGCTTAAGATCAAGCACATCATGAAGGGCATTGAGGACGACGCTTTCCAAATGTCGCTTTCTAAGAGTCCTCGCACTCTCGTAGAACTGACCGAATTATGCCAAAGTTTTGACGAGTTGTGCAGGCAACACCTTTCTACCCGACATCTATCGGTGCTCGACGACTCTTTGTCCAGCCTGTCCACCCTCGGCATAGGAGAAGACCATGCCCCTCTTCTCTCCAAGATCCTAGAGTTCATCCGCGCTGAGGTCGCTCGTCAACTCTCTTTGATGTCCGGTGTACCCGATCAACGACGCAGATTGACATCTACACTCCACGACTTCATTCAATACCAGGTCGCACAAGCTCTTCCTCCCGCCCGTAAACCGCTGCCAGTCGCCGCACCTCTCACGTACGCCGAGGCCATTGCTCGACCTCGACAGCCTGCGTTCCAGCCAGTGCATATGTATTCGCCACCACACTTTTCGACACCGACCTATTCACCGCCGCCTATGCGATACCACCTAGGCCGCAGTTTTCTGCCCCCCAGCCGCAACTCGGCGTCTACCCCGACCAATGGCGGACCTACGACAACCGTCCGATATGTTTTGCTAGTGGCAGTGTTGGCCACGTGGCGCGTTTATTGTCGTCGTCACAGGCTTCTCAGAACATTCCGCCTCTACGGCAGCGTCCCTACCTAGTCTCAGCGTCGGAGCGCCGTGTTATTGACGACCAGGTTGCTGACATGCTCCAGCGGAGTATCGTACAGCCTTCTAACAGTTCCGGGGCGTCACCGGTCGTTCTTGTTAAGAATAAGGACGGCTCCATTCGGTTCTGTGTGGACTACCTACGCTTAAACAAGATCACCTGTAAGGACGTTTACCCGTTACCCTGAATAGACGACGCCCTTGACGGTTTGGAGGGAGCAGAATACGTCTCTTCGCTGGGTTTACGGTCCGGATACTGGCAAGTTCCTATGGAAGCATCTGACCGACCGAAAACAGCATTTGTCCAACCTGATGAATTATACGAATTTACCGTTATGCCTTTCGGCCTTTGTAATGCTCCAGCCACTTTTGAAAGAATGATGAAAACGATTTTACGAGGCCTCAAGTGGAACACATGTTTATGCTACCTCGATGACGTAGTTGTCTTTCCCACCAATTTAGACACCCATTTAAATCGTCTAGAGCACGCCCTCACACGCCTCACCGACGCCAGCCTTCAACTGAACCTCAAGAAGTGTCGTTTTGGGGCCCGGCCGCTCACAATTCTTGGCCGCGTCGTATTGCGGGACGGCATGCTTCCCGATCGCGCCAAGCTTCGAGCAGTCACCGATTTTCCGAAGCCAAAGAACTTAAAGGAACCTAGAAGTTTTGCCGGCTTGTCGTCATACTTCCGACGCTTTATTCAAAATTTTGCTTCCATATGTGCGCCCCTTTCGGACCTTCTTAGCGGCGACAAGGACCTTTCCACCTGGTCACCAGCACGCGATGATGCGTTCACAAAATTACGCCGCCTGCTAACTTCACCACCCATCCTCCGCCACTACGATCCTGCCGCTCCCACGGAGGTTCATACTGATGCCAGTGGTGTTGGACTTGGCGCTGTGCTCGCGCAACAAAAGGCAGAGTTTGATGAATATGTCGTCGCCTACGCAAGCCGAATTCTGACGAAAGCCGAGGCTAACTACTCCGTGACCAAGAAAGAGTGCTTAGCTATTATTTGGGCCCTTGGAAAACTTCGCCCCTACCTGTATGGTCACGCATTCGACGTCGTCACTGACCATCACGCCCTTTGTTGGCTATCCACACTTTAAGACTCTTCCGGACGACTTGCTTGCTGGGTGCTCAAACTTCAGGAGTACGACATCTGCGTTATTTACAGATCCAGTCGTAAGCACACGGACGCCGACGCCCTTTCTCGCTCACCCATATCGGATGAAGGTGTTTGCCTCTCTTCCCTCGAGCCTGCACTTGCGTCATCCGCCTTGCGCAACATGACGGTGGAACAACTAAAAGATCCCTGGATCAGAGGCCTCATAAGCATTCTTTATGATCCTCCCAATCCTTCACCGTCTTGCGCTTTCCGCCGCCAGGCTAGCAACTTTTGCCTAAGGCATGGTCTTCTTTATCGACGCAACTACCTTTCCGACGGTCGCAAGTGTCTCCTTGTGATACCCCGCCATCTTTGAGCTGTTATCTGCGAAGCTTTTCACGCTGACCAACAGTGCGCCCACGCAGGCCTCTTCAAGACATACGCTAGGCTTCGACTCAGATTTTATTGGCGTGGCATGTATAATAACTACGTGCGGGAATTCATTCGCTCGTGTTCTCAGTGCCAACGACGAAAGTTACCTCCCGGGCAAGTCTACCCGTCACAACCTCTTCCTCGTCCTAGTCGACCTTTTGATCGCGTCGGCATTGACATTTACGAACCACTACCATCAACTCTAGCTGGTAATCGCTGGATTATTGTTGCGATAGACCATCTGACACGCTATGCCGAAACAACCGTGCTGCCGACCGCCACAGCCCATGACGTTGGAACGTTTCTGCTGCAACGTTTCGTTCTGCGTCATGGTGCCCCTTGTGAGCTCTTAAGTGACAGAGGCCGTGCCTTCCTTTCTGACGCCTTGAAGGCATTACTCAACGAATGCTGAATCGTGCACCGCACAAGTACAGCGTACCACCCTCAAACGAATGGCATGACGGAGCGCTTCAACCGTACTCTAGGCAATATACTGTCGATGCAGGTCGCCTCTGTTCATTCATATTGGGACCAAGTTCTCCCGTTCGTCACCTACGCGTATAATACTGCCGTACAAGCTACTACTGGGTTTTCACCGTACTTCCTTCTATACGGACGTGAACCTTCAAATACAGTAGACACTATTCTTCCATATAAACCTGATGAGTCCGAAAGTACAACTCTGTCGGAAGCTGCCCGACATGCTGAAGAATGCCGCTAGCTTGCCCGATTTTTTTTTCTACCGAGGACCAGTGGCAGCAGCAATCCCGCCAGCCTGGGGACCGCTCGGCTCCAAACTTTCCACCTGGTTCATTGGTATGGCTTCGGGCACCTGCTACCGCACCTGGCCACTCCACTAATCTTCTTCCCGAATACCTCGGGCCATACCGCGTTGTAGAGCAAACGTCACTCGTCCACTATATCGTGGAGCCCATCACCCATCCACAGACCTACGCTACCGCGGCCGCGACACTGTCCAGGTCTCCCGCCTCAAGCCATACTACAACCCATTAGTCGTTTCTTCTCCCTAATCCGCCAGGATGGCGCCTTTTTCTGCAGAGGGCGATTGTAGTGAAGAAGAGGGGCCTCAGCGGCATTTCTCGGCGCCTCAGGGGCATCGCCATCAGCATAAGCTCATGCTTGCGGCGCTTGGCCGGACGCTGCTGACTGCTTCGCCTTCTGCGTTTTGCTTTGCAAATAAACCCCGTTACAATATATATATATATATAATATATATATATATATATATATATATATATATATATATATATATATATATATATATATATATATATATATATATATATATGCACTTTCATCTATCTATCTATTCATCTATCTTTCTAGCGGCCTACGTCTAGGTGCTCTCATGATCACCCTCTTGCGGTAAATCAAAATTAGTATAGGATGATAAGATAGATTGATGAACATGACTCGGTGGCCATGACGTCAGTATGGTCACAATCCTGTCGCGTACATCGTCGAACCTTTTCTGCTAGACGTGTGGCACATATACACCCGCGGGCGGGTATGTGCCGCTGGCATGTGGGTATGTGTTACAGGTGATTGACACTTAGTATCTGCCCAGGCACGGTGAGAACAGACATGGCTAATTTTAATCGCGTGCGGGTCAAGAAAAAGTAGTTATCGGCAGCGGTTACCCGACGAATGCGAAAAATATACGTAAGGGTCCCAGCTGGAATCGAACCCCAGAATTCTGCGAGATAATGAAGTATATTTTTTACCACAGAGCCACGCCATGTCTCAGAACTACTTTTCAAATGAACTCTTATGTTCGTGAAGCACCAATTGTGGTTGCAGTGCTGGCTATACAATGTTATAAACATTACATATGTACTCCTATGAAACAGTCATTGGCCGCGCTAACGCCAATTTCACTTAGGCGCCATCCGCTGAAGTTCATTTGTATAACAGTGTCCAGTGCAGCCATCCTCGCAAACGTTGGCGCTTGCTATCAGCTTACCGCTTCTGGTGTTGCTATTATCCATGTTGCTGTTGTCATCGTTACGCAACTGCAAACAACTCGTTATAATATACATATGCGGCTGTTTAACATATGTATGTGCATGCATTCGCACATATCTATAGCGCCATTGTACATTTTATAATGTCTCGTTAAAAAAATTACAACGCAGTCACGTTCCATTCACATGCTTCACATAACATCGATTGCCAAGGTACGTGAGGTCTGCCGTTTCTTCTTCTTTTTTAACCTAAACGCGCGAGCATCGACCGCTGAGTTTCAAGGCGCATGTGCCGAGCGTCCTGGTGTCCGGTTCCGGGACCAGCCTAGCAGAAGACAGCTGCATAGGAGTGTTCATCGCAGGCATGCACATATACTTCTTAGTCGATTTGCCGCTGTGCTCCGTTAAACGCCGCTTATCGACTGGGAGGTCAAAGCTCGCGCGTTCAGGTTGGGAAAATGGGTGGCTGCACATGGTTTTGTAATCGTCCGATTACCCCAATGACGCTGGTCATCTGGCCCATAACATGGCCGTCACAATCATCGCATATTTGTGCTAGTGCTTGTCGCAGGAACTCAGCAGTTGTGCTCTATGTTCTCGTGATGCACAACAAATTATATTATAATTGTTTCAGTTCCCGCTGCGACGGTGCCATCTTGTCCCGGTCGCTGCTCGCAAACAGCCGGCTACACGATGCAGGTGCACGTGAAAAGACATCGCATGCTAGATATTATCCACAGGGCTTTACACCACATGCCATCCATTGTATAGCCCCCGCCTGTAAGCTCCGAGTTATAGGTCACAGCGTAAAGCTACATTTATCATCACTTGTGAACAATCGGTGGCCATCTTATACTGCGGCTACCGTTAGCCTCGAACCGTGGAATGCATTTGTAGCGTGTTTCACACAACTGACTCGGCATCCACTCCTGTACGATGAGACGCATAGAACCCGGCCGTATCGGCTCCTCGGCGTTTGCAACCTTCTCGAACGCATGGGGTGAGAGAAATCAAAGGGGAAGGAGGGAGCAATGAGGGTGAAGGAGGGGGTGGCTGCGTTCGAAGCCGCGTTGGTGGTGCTGCCGCTGCCAGGTAATCTGGACTGAGTGCTCGTTCAGGGCTCCGCTAATGGATGGAAGTGCCACGGGAGCGAGACTTATCGTTGGTGCCCCAATGGTTCTCACGCGAGGGCCAAACGCTTGCTATTGCTGCCGCAGCCTCCGCTGCGCGTCTGTGTATCCCTCGCATACACACGTAGTGCCTCCGTCGTTCTCGAAGGCTTATGTGCGCGTCCCTTCCTCTCTTTGGTCACGCCCTCTGCCGTGTACGCAACGTTCACTGAGGCAGCGAAGCAGCCGTCGCGCGGCGCTGGTTCTTCCAGAAAGTGGTAGAACTTTCGGCAGAGTGTGGTGTTGCGATTCTGCGTTGTTTTAATAAGAGAACGCCTATACGCAATCGTATGTTTCATGAGAAGGAGAAGGTGCAGCAGCGCACACGGTATACAAAATTTCCCGCTCGACGAAAAAGGTCTTTGGAAATGTATTTCACGGCAGAGTAAGAGGCATCAGCGTGGGCCTAATTGTGATGCGTTAATTATGTACGAAATTTGTTACATTCACATGCATTCTGAAATCAAACCGATATTCGGCGCACTCCTGCAGATCGAGGATAAGAGTCAATGTCAGCGTCAGGGTCGTAATCGGGGGAGGTTCGGTTGTCTTTCAACTCCGCCCCGAAATGTTTTCCTGCTGCCATACCACCGACCGAAACGACAACCTGTTGTTGGGAATCATCCTGCTTTGTTCTTGTTGTTACCCTGGCCGAGGTTGGGCAGTTTCGCGTGGCTCCTGGAGAGCCGTGCTACGCATGTGCTAGGAGTAGTTACGTCACATGGCGCACAGCTGGCGCGCCGGAGACATCATCATTGTGTGCGCGACCGAAAAGTCGAGTAATAAAGTTGCAAATGAAAGACATAATAGAAATTTCCGGGCCCGAGTGCAGGATTGAACCTGGGCCATTTGCGTGGCAAGCAGGTGTTCCACGACACGGCCGCGCGTCTGCTTAGATATGCAGTCAAAATAACTCCCTCTGCTGCGGAACGCGGTGAAAATGACGTTCACATGGCACAAACACACGCGTCTAGTATACAGGCTTAACAATACAGCGTGTATTATCGCAGTGATATTGTGTGGTACAAGTGTACATGACATCGGACGTCTGCACATGTGATTATCATAACAACTTTGTGGTTTGAAGCCGGCCACAAAATGCATACATGTTACAGCACGTATTCCCTTACGACCACGTTGTGGGTGTATAGCAAGTTCGAAAAAAAATTCACTCGCATAAGTGTTCCTGTTTTAAAGCAAGCTATTAGTTACACAGAATGTATCCATATGCGAAAGTTTCACTGACACAAGCCACTTTCAACTTCATCGATGACATTGTAGTAATCCACATTTTAAACTCCTCGAGTAACATCGTGTAATAAAAAGTATGCAATAAGTGGTTGTACATGGTTGACACTCGCGACGCGCTGAATGGCACACGAAAAAGGACACTCGGAAGGCACAGTGGGTACAACGTGTGCGAACTAAAAACTGGTTATTTGGTGGACAATTGACAATTATGTATTGGGTGAAGGGAAAAAACAAAGAAAGCGTGAAGCTGCGCACAACCCACTTTTTCTTTTACCCTATACATATTTGTCATGTCTCCATCGAATAAATAGTAGTTAGTTCGTGCTCGTGTGTTGTCCCTTTTGGGCCTTCCGTGTGTGTTTTTTTTTTTTGTGTGCAATTCAGCGCGTCACGAGCGTCAACGAAGTTTTGCCAACTAGCCCTTAACGCTGGCCACATCTAGGTGGTGTTGAAAGTTACGAGACAGGACATCGCTATCACGTTAAACTCTAAAGTAAATCTTAAAAATCTCCAGTTTTATACGCCGTAACCCACCAGGAAAAAGAAAACGAAACGCAGGGAGTGAGCAATAACTTGCGAGTGATTTTATTTCACAGGAGAGAATGGCCGGAGAACATATACGCCGCATGCCACATGCGCTAACCAGGTCATTGTGTGGTTGTGGCGTAGAACCACCGTGCACATATAAAAACACGCAGAAATACCGTGCAATTACTAATTGGGAGGAAAATGTAAAGTTCCACATAAGTTAAATGCAGCGCCCACGATTTTCAAGTTTTGTGAAGGGGCGTCAAATATTGCACTACGTTTTCAGAGTTACGACGACTTTCGTTCACTCGCTTGTGTTGTTCCATATTATCAAGTCCTATAGCTAGCGGGTACATGCTGCTGGAAAGGTGCTGCTACAATTAGAATTCGAATACCTACGAGAAAAAGCAACTGTGAATTTCATGAGATCGCTGTTTTTGCCAGAATTCGTGCTCTCGGCGTGCCACAGGGTTACTAAGAAATTATTTAGCACAACTCATGGGGTCATTCATACAGCATACTGCTGATTATCCAGAAGGCTTAATACCTCCGTAACACAAATATTTTCGTTTGCACGCCCTTGTCATGTTACTATTACTAAAACAACAATCAAAATAGCTGTTTGAACCACCGCACAACCATAGCGGGGATACAGAAAGACCTGTCCTGTGACTGTGCACTGCTTTCTTCCGCTTTTTTGCGGCCACAAGTTCATTTTTTCAATATGCTGAGCATTAGATAAAAGCAATGCGCGAAACCGGATTTGTCGTGTCCATTATGCACCTCCTTCTCCCTGTCTGCTGCCGATGACGACGGGCATCCCCACAGTCGCCAGGCCGTATACTCGCTATGTTTACTGCCGCCACAGGCCCAATAAAAAAAAAAACGCCATATTCACAAAGCGAATGACGTTAAAAAAATTGCCCGCAGCTTCCCTCGGGGGAACACTGAGGAGGATGCGGAGAATATAATTGGTTACGGGGTGTTAAAGTGCGACTTACTTGGGTCGATGGCTACTTGGTTACGTGGTTGTGAAATGGGGTGTTAAATTGCGACTTACTTGGGTCGATGGCTAAATTGGTTAACGTGGTTGTAGGAGGGGTTGTTAAATGAGTGAACACGTACACACGTATGCGAAAGGGCGGCGCTGGTCGAAGGGGACGTCGATCATTGTGTTTGTGGATTCGTTGGAATTCATTTCACCGCGACCTTGGACGTTGACGCGCCGTACAAACCAACCGACGAGCGGCAACTGAGCGAGCGAGCGCCGACCTTGAGTATATATACAGCGCGACGGCGCATGCACTGTCAGCTGTTTAATGTTCTCGAAGGAGAAGCGCGCGCGCGGCACAGATGGCGACGGCGCGACGGCGCATGCGCTGTCAGCTGTCGAATGTTCTCGAAGGAGAAGCGCGCGCGGCACAGATGGTGGGTGACGGCGCGACGGCGCATGCGCGCGCGTCAGCTGTCGAATGTTCGAGAAGCGGTGCGGACGGCGCGGACGGCGCACTACAAGGCGCGAGTATAAGATGCTTCCGCATCTAAAAAGCTTGCTCGGAGGTGCACAGCTTGCTAACGAACCGACACATGTGTACGTCGAAGCCATCGTTGTCGGGCACGTTCCGCGGCCGGCTCTGCACAATTTGGCCTCGTCGATCGGCACGTAACCACCTGACCCTTTAATCCATACTGGCCGCGGCCGTAAGTCAAATGCCTTACGCTCATAAATACCAGACGTGGATCTATCATGCGTTCTTCAACGGGTTTCAGAGCAGACAGGTGAGGGAGCTTGGGAGGATATCGGTACCTATGCGTAACACTCATTGTAGGAACTTGTCACGGGCTGCCGTGGCTACGAAGCGACGAAAACGATGTGGACGCATAGTCGCGATAAGGTGAGCGCGTAGGCCATCGAAAAGCTTCACAGACCATTTCACTTTTTCACCATTTCTGTAAACCAGGTATTGTTCCCCACCAGCATGGGCAATTTAGTGCGAGCCAGCCAGTGGCTAAATATACCACGGCTGCAGTACACAGCATTGATTACTTTCAATTATTTTGAATATTACATGCAAACTATGTGAATGAAAGAACTCGGAAGTTCAAAGACGAGACATTTATTTAAGAAGTAATGAAAAGGATACATGAAACATATATGGCAGCTCTGAAATAGCATATCGCAATTCTTGCATGCATTTGTCATGTTTTTTTTCATAAGCTTACAATAGTCATGCGTTATGCCTAAAGCGCTGTGGAACTACAGAACCTATCATCTATATACTGACAAGGTAAAATACAGACGTAAGTCCAGCGCAACGCAAGGACCTATCTGTCTCGCGGCTTGCAAGCGAGTACAAGAAGGTATTCACTATGCAATTTCGCAAAATTTATTGCAGATGGAATAATCAATCGATCATTGTCTATGTTAGACAAAACTACTTGCTTTTACTGTAACCACCCACTTAAGTGAAAATCATGTGAAAGGTATGCTTAGCGAAAAGCTGTGCTTAAGAAGTGCCTAAAAATTTGTGGGGTATAACATGCCGAAACTCGCGATACGATGATAGGGCACGAAATAGTGGGGTTGTCGAGGACTTTAACTTCGGCAACCTTGATTTCCTTAACGTGTACAAGTGTTATCGCATATGAACTCATCAAAATGCAGCCGCCGATATGGCAGGAAATCTGACTCATGTCCTCGAACTTGACTGTTTAAACACCTAGCTTCTAAGCTGTCATTGTCAATGAAGGAGCTGAGTACACTGACATTGAATAGAAATGTCTAGCTTGAAGTGCAATATACCAATTTTCATGTGGTTTGCTTCACTTAAATGAAGATCTTTACCCGGCGTCGCCAAAAACTTCCAAATTCAGACCATTAGAAAGGTATCTGAAGACGCCAGCAGAATCGACTGTTTGGCAAAAAATAACAGTTTTGTAAACTACAATATAATAAATCATTTAAAGAAAACAGGCGTAGTAGAGAACCATTTCGACCACCAGTTTCTGAGCCCGACTTTGTACAACCTTTGACATCCGTTAAATAATAAATTTCCCAATGCTTGAGCAGATGTTGTTCGCGCAGCTGAGATTTCGGCGTTTGCGTTTCTGCAAAAGTAAAGGCTTGTAAATTTAGCGCTCAGCTTTCTCTTGCGACATTGCGCAAAATAAGAAAAAAACACTGCACCTAAAAACAGGTAGGTAAAGGCTGCGCTGCAAAGTTAAGGACGAAAAAAAAAAACTGGACTTACACAGACAAAGCGCGTCTAACACTGAATTTATTGAAACGAAAAACCACGCACGATCCTACCGAGATGCTACCCATGCCGCAAAACACGTGATGTTATCAAACTCAATTGTTTCCCTTGTTTTATATTTGTCTCTCTAAACATGCCACTTGTCTACATGTGAGCGTACTAACGCGTGCGCCAAACATTGAAGTGTGTACTAACGCATGCGCCAAACTTCCCAGGCATCATAAAGTTGTAGGCCCGTGTGCTCAGATTTGGGTGCACGTTAAAAAACCCCAGGTGGTCGTCGAAAATTCCGAAGTCCTTCACTACGGCGTCTCTCATAATCATATGTGGTTTTGGGATGGTTAAACCCCACATAATATTTTATTAGGATGCGGCGTAATTACCTCAGTCGTACCACAACTTGGCTTATTTACGTTGGTATAGCATGACCTGACCTGGCCTAACTAGCCAAGTATACCACCCAGCGAGATAACTAATCAGCCGGCGGCATGTGCTCGGGTGCTAGCGGCTGGAGACAAAGAAGAGAGCGCGCACCAGCCGAGTAGTATCACTTAGAATGCACAGGCTGACCATGATAATTAACAAGTGGCATCAGGTAAGCTGTGGTCGGGATGTAGGGAAGTGCCCGGCCGGAACGAATCTCAGAGGCCACCGTGCTGATAATTCTAAAGCAAGCAGACTTTGTCCAGGCATTAAACGCTCCAAATGAAATTGGACAGATTGTGTTAAAAAAATTGCCCGCAGCTTCCCTCGGGGGGAACACTGAGGAGGATGCGGAGCGTATAATT
>WOVY01003230.1:0-43844 GCA_013436015.1 Rhipicephalus annulatus | reverse complement strand
CGCAAAATGGCGGAAGGGTTAAAAGGGAAAAAAGATAATCACTGTTTGTAGCACGAAGCCACAGGGAGCCACTTATGATTTCGAGCTGAAAATCCGTGCTCGGCTTTTCCTTTTCTTAAAAGCTAGGTTGTATGCAATTTATGCGACTACAGTTTCAATTTGCATCAAGTGTACGTTTGCTCCACCACTTGATTCCCCATGGTCCATGCGATCTAGAGCCGCTGCATAAGCACTGTTGAAGCAGCCAACATTTGGAAAAGCTGAGACAGGGGATGTTGATCGGAGTCCCCTAGTCAGAATGTTTGACTCTTGTAGCACCTCTTGCCAGTCTTTTTGTGGGGAGCTCTATTTGACGCGAGTGAAGAAAATAGCTAACCAGCACTTTGGTTTGAATGGACCTTCAGTGGTTTAAGACGGGAACATAACTGCACTGTGTAACAAACAACAAGGAATGACACCAGAGGGTGGAGGCTTGAAATGATTAATGTTGTCATGGAGCAGCATTCTTTCCTCACACATGGTTAACTTCTCTGAGAAACTTGGTGCATTTAAGGTACATGCTGTCTTTGACATGCCAATACGTCAACGAATACATTCTTGAAAGTGACTTGTGAACCCAAGAAGGGAACCACATTGTCTCGGTCCATCTAGGTTAAATTTGGATTTTTACAGGGCATTGCCACAGCGCTGTAAACTTTTCTCAAGGTGAACAAACAACGTGCCCAAAGAATCCCAATTTAAATCGTAAGCAGTGTGCTCTTTTTAGAAGGTATATGTGTATTCGGGATAAGTGATCTGAAATACTGGGAGTGCGGCCGTCTTTTGCTGCACACAGAATCATGAAACACATAAAGGAACGATGCTGCCGCCGGCTGCTCAGTGCACCAATCCTGCAGGTCAGGACACACCGGAGAATCTTTAGCTGTCGCACGCTTTGACCTTTGGAATTCCAGCCGCCCTGCTGATTCCCAGCGGCTGAGGGGTTTGCGTGACGTCGCGAGACGCACAACACGGCGCCGTGACGGGGGCGCAGGCGGAAACGCGCTATCTCATCGAAAAAACAAGCCACGCGCGTTTGTATCATAATATTGCGACACTGAAGTGTATCAAAGGGGAAAAAAGCACACGGCGTGACGTCAAACTTGCAAGGAAATCCAGTCCGTGAAATGCCGCCTTCAAGGAGCTACGTATGTGCAGGCATACTTCGCCGAAGGTCGGAATACTGCTCGATGGCCGCGGTGCCCACTGACGGTTCACCTTGCGCAACGGCCGCTGGAGACGTAATCGCTAAGGTTATCGGCATATATACGTACATCCATACGAGTGTACTGCTGTATACTACTCACACGACATGAGCTTATACTTTATGCCGCACCTTGCACTGCATTCTCGAGGTTCCAGCGAGTGCTTTCGCGTTGGGAAATATACGGCATGATCGGGAATTTACGCAAGTCAGGGGACTTGCGAAATAAGCGCGCGCTATCCACGCGTCGCGCGACCGAGTGGCGCGGATGGATGGGCTCGAGATAAAGATGGGCGGAACGACTCGAGAAAGATACACGGCGAGAAAAAAAGCAGGCTTCTAGACAGCGGCGGGACGACATACTCCTAATTTCGCTCTTTTAAACCGACCGGCCCATGAAGCATCGTCCCGATATGCCGGCCGCCAGTTGTCATGCAATATTTCGGCAACAATTATTTGATAAACAAACCAGGCCATAACTTGCAAGTATGCGGCAATGCAACTGCACGATGCTAGAAATCATCGCGACCAACGCGGGAAAACTAGAAAAAAACGCAGTTAACGCTCGCGTCGCACCGGAGATATGCCGCGAATTCGTTTTCTGCGGACCCACCGGCCACAATTCCTTTGGTCGTCTTCTGGGACGGCAGGAACGACGATGCTGCCAGAGCGGCTCCGCTGGTGGCCATGTGCGGCCTTCCGAACGGGCTCCGAAACTTGGCTCCGTCCTTGTCCATCCTTCGACAACCACCTGCAAACACATGACGTCGTCTCTAGTCAAGGCACCAAAGAGAGAGCGGGCTTTACCTAGTGTACAAAGTTTTCTTAGCTTACGTAAAGACGCGTACCGTTTTTTCGGATTCCTCCGACCGGCGGGCCCTACACCACGCACACACACAACACACGCACGGCGCACACCAACCCCACAACTCACGCGAGCGTTTTAGGTGGATTGCCGCTGCGCGTGCTGCGCCGCGATCAGCCGAAGGACGAGCCCCCAGAACGAACCAATCGCACTACACAAAAACACGGAGCGGACTGTTTTCTAAAAAAAAAAAATAAAATAAAAATAGTGCGGCTTAATAACGTTTTTCACAAAAACGTTACGCTAGCCGCTTAAAAGTTGTTGTGATAAAGTCGAAACCGTTATTATTAGTAAAAACAAAGTATTTGCAATAGCGCACCTCAAATGCTCGCACTTCATGTGTGACTTTAGGTATTTAAAAAAAAAAACAGGTGTTTCCTGATTAAGTTTTTACTTGAACTTACGCGCCTTAGTGAACGTCAGTCGTTTAGTTATCTTTTAATTTTCTGAGTTATTGTTGCTGATCTCGAAGGCCGTGCCTTGATGAACTGCATGCAAGCGTTGTTTTAAAAACACACGTAGGAAGTGTAAAAACACAGTGTGTAACACTAGAGTGTACTAGAATAGGTTCTAGTACACTCTAGTAACACGGAGGTGGTGTGTAAAAACATGTAATGACCGCCATGTTTTGAACACCTGGTGGTGATCAAGTGAAAAAAAAAAAAAAGGTTGTGGTCAAGCAGAGTTATTCCATAACTCTGCCGTCAAGGACAGGCCGCGCTATTGAATTTGAAAACTTTTGACGCAGGTGACAGTGGCGACCAGGTTTATTCGATCATACAGAATTATTCAATCGTAATAGTTGCGGAAACTCCCCATAGGCTCCATGTATAAAAATTCAACCAAAACATTGGTATAAACCAACAGGTTATAGCGCCTGCTTTTGACGACAAAACTAGCTAGAAAACACAATATTTAGTGTATTTGGTTTCAGCAAGTTTGTGAGTGCCGCCGCATTTTGCCAAACAGCATGACAGCGCCTAGAACTTGTTCTTAGGCGAGTTGGTGCTCTGTCTTTTTTACGTTTTCCGCATTGCGCTAGAAGTAACGTGGCTATAAGCGGCGTGTTCGTGTGGTACACAGCTAGCACAGCGTAATGGGCGGTGCAGCGAAGTCGATAGTTTATCAGATTCACGTGAAGAGCCCACGATGTTTACATTTCGGCAAAATAGTGAGTGACAAGGCGTGATGCAAGCGGGATGCAGCGTTGATCCAGGTGGATCGAACCTGTAAGTCTGTCAACGGCAGCAGACGACGTCGTCCGAGCAGCAAACGCCGGTGCCATTGGAAAGACTCCACGAACATCACACCTGAAAAGAAAAGAAGTTGCAAGTAAATAGCAATGTTCAATGTTCCCACTTTCTTGTCATCGGGCTTTCATAATTATATAGTATCCCAGCCAGTGTGTCATTTATTTCACGATTAGTGGAATTCGACCGCTACGTGCAAGACAAAGCGGCCAACTCGCGATAAGTACTGATAGGTACTGTTGTGCTTTGGTTTGCACTCTACCGTATCTGTGTCTTGTTTGTGCGACCATCACGTAGTGACACGTCAGTTAGACAAATCGTGAACCGCAGAGCGGGACAGTTAAAGAGATTCGTCAAACTTCCCGTGAGCAATCCGTCTCAAGCGCAAATTTTCAAACGAGCAAACGAGGAGCACGAAATTGCAAGCACCACCTCCGACGAAATAAAACTTGACGCTTTGACTCGGCTTTGATTACGCCTTTGCAGAGCGAAAACAGCTGACGGCGGCAGCGGGCGCCGTGCAAGCCAAGGCCATTTGTCGAGGCGACAACGTCACTGTTACGTGCGGCGTTGAGAGTAATAGAAATAATCAGGACGCAGCGTTAAAACCACCGTAGCACGAAATTGCAAGCACCACCTCCAACGAAATAAAACTTGACGCTTTGACTCGGCTTTGATTACGCCTTTGCAGAGCGAAAACAGCTGACGGCAGCAGCGGGCGCCGTGCAAGCCAAGGCCATCTGTTGAGACGACTGTTGCGTGCGGCGTTGAGCAGGCTCCCCCCTCCCCTCCCCCCCCCCCCCAGAAAAAGGCAGCGTCTCGTGCAGCCGCGCGGCGCAGCAGCCATCCCCACACAGGAATGGCACCTGCGCCGCATGAAAGTGACGTCACTTAAAAAAATATTACCTAAAGCTAGTTAAACGTGTAAATTATTCGTGCGTAATGCGTTAAACCTACAAAATTTTTACTAAACATGTGTTTATCGAGTCAATTAGTTTAGGTTTTTTATTTAAATACATATTACAAGTATTTTGAATACAGGGGGCGCCATGGGCACTGCGGCTGCGAAAGGTAAACACAGCGAGATGGTAGCCGCCTGCAATATGTTGATAGTGAAAACTTGATGAAATCGTGGCCATGGCCTAGGCCACTCCCAAGGAGGACTGGAGTGTCGTCGCTGCTTCATGTGATTGCTGGATGCTTAGTTGAACCTGGTGGTTGGAGCTAGCGGGGCTATCCACCGCGCCGCAGCTTCATCTGAGTGTGTGCGTCATAAAGTTTCTCAGTATGATGTGCGGATTACAGTCGTTGGACGTACTGCATTTTCTAGATTGCAATGCCAAGCGTGGTGTTGTCAAAGGAGAAGGTGTTCTTGCTGCCGAGTTTTGCTTGTCGCGAAGGACAAGGTCGACGATGAAATAAATGCTTTCGCAGGGTTCACGTGTGACTGACCGGACGCACATGCATGAAACCCCAGTGCGTCGGCGAAGTGTTCATACGATGAATGGAAAAAACGTTATTGTAATGTTCTTACGAAGCCTGTGATTTCCGAAGGCCAGAGCTACTGCATTGCTGTCTGTTTTGTCAAGTGCGAACACGTACGGCCGTTCTCCTCCGTTGCTACGTGAATGCTCCCGTGCTTTCACAGGCCGCGCGTGTTATTGAGCAAGGCAGACAAGCTGTTTTGTAGTTAGATGGGCTAACGCCGTCGGCACTTGCCCTTGGGCATTGTTTATCAAGTGCTGATCGCCTAGAACATTGCGGTGACACGTCATTATTTTTAAAGAAAGCGGCCTGCCGGTTACCTCGTTAGGTGATGGTACACTGAGCGACATGAAAAAAGTTGCCCGAGACTACGTTGCAGTGCACCTTTCTGTCATCAAAACTTTGATAAACCGTGGAAATCCACATTCCTGTGCCCAAGAAACCAACGCAGCCAGCTGCATTCGATTTTTTTGTTTTTTTTTTGCATCTCGCCGATTAAGAGCACTAATTCGCAAAACACTTTATCATAATAAATATAGTCAATCCTGCAAAAGTAATCGAAGATCCAATATTAAAGGGCTTGTGGACGGGACCACCACCACCAGCAGCAATTCGGGCTAATGAGGAGGCGCAAATGTTAAAACAGTACATGCGTGAACAAAAAAAAAAAAAGTATCAATAACTGCAGCGAGACTCGAACCACCGACCTCACCAGTTCATGTGTTGCTTTAGCCAACTACGCCACAGCTGCCGATCGGCTTGAGATGACAAACAAGCCAGTTTTGTATTGTCACGCTAAACCTAAATAACATTTTTGTTCATTTTTTTGTATGGACGTAATTTTAACGGCTTTTATCGTTATGTCTAGACGTACCGCTAGACACTCCCTACTATTCAAACAAAACGCCTAACCGGAAAATGCACACGTCACTTCCGTGCGGCGCAGCAGTCGTTTCTGTGTGGGAATGGCTTGTGCGCCGCGCGGCGCAGCAGTCTTTGCCAAAAAAAAAAAAGCACACGCATAAGTGGCAAAACACTGGCAATGCAGTGTTTTATAGTATTGTCGCTCCCACCAGATGGCACGACGATCTGCTCTCTCCTAGGGAGCCTACATACGCCGCGCCGCGCCTACTCTCTCCTAAGGTCCCTAGATTCCTTCCTTCCTTCTTACACGCTTCCTTCCTCTAAATTCTTTGATTTCCGCTTGTCGCAGCGTTCACTTCCTCAAGTCTACCTTACTCTCTCCTAAGGTCCCTAGATGAAACAAGTTTCTAAGGACCTTACTCTCTCCTAAGGTCCCTAGATACTCTCTCCCGTGTTGTGGGCCAGGTTTCGGAACGCAGTTTCGCAGCTCATATAATAACTCTGGTGGCGACAGCATGTTGAGCGCGTCATAGGAGCGCATGGCCCGTCGCTTGAAAGTTGGTTTCGCTGCCTCACTTTCTCCACCGAAAGAGAGTGTGCGAAACCGAAAGTGGAAAGGTGGTGATAACGCGACGCGTAGGTGTTCTGTGGAGTTGCTGGCAGACGCCGCCTGTGTTCAGCCGTCGCGGCGTGTGTGATCGCGGATGTGTGCTTCGCGTACCGTGGCGTGCGTGTGTCAAGGTGCTTAGGGGAGCCGCGAAGCCTACGCCGTCAATACAGCGCTTTGACGACGCAGTCGTTGTTGGGACCAACATCATGACTTCGTCGACGCAAGAGCACGCGACCTCTTCGAAAGGCCTGATTCTTGGAGTGGACCTGGGCACGACCACGGTAAAGGCGTGCCTCGTGTCTCCTGAAGGCACCGCGGTGTCCTCGTTGTCGCGGGAGACGAAGGCGACTCTCGCCAGCGAGCTGGGCTCTCTGGGCAGCGAGCAGGACGCGCACAAAATCTGCACCGCGCTGCAGTTCTGCCTGTCGCAGCTGCCCAAGGAACAGTTGGCTCGCGTGACGCGCGTCGCCGTCTCGGGACAGATGCATGGCGTCGTCCTGTGGAAGCACGGCAGCGGCTGGAAACGCAACGCGTTCGGACGCTTCGACGTGGACATGGTAAGCGTGCTGTACACTTGGCAGGACGGCCGCTGCTCGGCTGCCTTCTTGGACGCCCTGCCCAGGCCACGGTCGCACCTGCGGCTCAGCTCGGGCCACGGCTGCGCCACGCTCTTCTGGATGCTTAAACATCGGGCGCATGAGCTCGAGCGCTTCGACCGTGCGGGCGCCGTGCAAGACTTGGTGGTGGCCATGCTGTGCGGCCTCGACAGACCCGTCATGTCGACGCAGACGGCCGCCTCGTGGGGATATTTCGACACCGTCGCCGGAGAGTGGAACACCAACTTGTAAGTGTGTACACTATATTATTGTGACATCGTTATGCCAGCCTTGAATGACATGTGTCTCGGTGATACCACAGAACACCTACCAGTTTAGAGAACGGAAACAGTACCTTGGGCTGTTGTATCAAAATAACACGGAGCAAGTGCAAAATAACATGCTAATACGTAGCGGCGGCGTACTAAACTGCAATACCGCGAGGCCAGATGGCGCTGGTAGTACTATCGTCATCAATAAACAGACGCATTTTTTTTTGTTGCAGGTGGGGGAGGGGGCTTGCGGCTGGTTCGCGCTGCTCGCTTCCTCTGGTTTTTTTTTTTTCGTTGCCAAATCGCACTTCGCGTCTGTAATTATCGCCAGGGGACCTAGCTGGCCTCGACTGGCAAAAACAACGTCAATCAAGTAAGGTCTGCATCGTTTATTGCGAGTGTCCAAGCCGGTACAATCAATGTATACGGTCGGGTCCGAACAAAACAAGTCACTCATACATATCGAAAGCTTTCAACCCATGTGTAAAGACTCTTGAAAGCTAACAAGCATATACATATAACTGAACATCGAAATCGCCGAATGAACGTCGCTCTCATTGTGTTGCGGTGCTCGAGTTTAATAGCGTGGCTTCAGGGCAAGGGTCCGATTCTGCCGTCAGATGCGGCGCTTGCCCCGTAGTGTTGATCTTGAAGCGAATGCATGATGTGGAATCGGGAAGGGAACTTGCACATTGCCGATAGATAGCTCGCGCAGTTACAGCAATGTAGTTTTGCTAAATTTGTTAAATAAGCGATTGCGGATGCGTGCATCTCTGAATCGTTCTTGCTCTGCAATGCTACATTGAGTACTTCACAATTCTGCAATGCCGCGTCGTGTCGAGAGGGTAAGCACCAGTTTTAACACCCAGCCGTGAGCCCATATCGTAGGTATTATGTATTTAGGGGATGGGCCTAAAAATATTTCAGGCTTGCTACATTTATTGTTAGAGTTAAGTTACACAGTCACCACAGCTAGAATTTCTCGTCGCAGGTAATTACCAGTCTGCTTAGTATGCAGCGAACATGTATGCTAAAGGGACACTTATGAGGTGTGTGCTTACAGATCGAAAAGGCCCAATTCTAAGAAAATAAGTCTCAGGTATGCATTGTATGTAGTGTTCCTACTTAAAATAACGGAACAGCATTAAAGCTTCAGTATGGAACTGGCGTCCATCTTAATCTGCTTTATTCTTCACTTCCCCTTCCTTTTCTTTCCTGCCGCGGCTCTCGTGCTTCTTCATCTTCTGTCCAAAGGCTCATACCGCTTCACCCTTCCCGCTTTCTTTTAATTACCCCTCCTGGGGTAATACTTGAAGACATTCCCAATTGAAGCACCTTCAACAGATCCACGTTCACCAGTGTACCAGACAGTCTTCAAAATTCCGTTCTGGGTGGCTGTCTTGGTCACAGAGTAAGGCCCATAAAATTTTGCACTGGAATCTCTTATTCCTTTTCTCACTAGTACGAGGTCGGTGACTTGAATGTTTGGCATGTCTGCTCGATGCCTCTTGTCGAAATTCTTTTTCATTCGTTTTCGGTACATCTCCTCCTGTGATTTTTGTTGCCTCTCCTCGACAATCTTGAGGTTTTCCAAGAGTCCCAACTCACGGTCTGCCTGCAGAATAGGGGTCTCTCCTGTAGAAGCGTACTGTGGACTGCACCCCAAGCCACTTGTGTAGGATCGGTTATGATGTTTTACGGCTGCTTCTAAAGAACATTTCCATCCCCCAGGAAAACTATCGTACATCTTGATGTATTGTTTCACGTCCCGTATGGCACGTTCTGCAAGCCCATTCGCCGCAGGATGGTATGGCGCACAGAACTTGATCGATACATTGTGATCTCGAGCCCATCTTACTAGCTTTTCACTCTTGAACGCGGGGCCGTTATCGCATACGATTGTCCGCGTAGTTCTAAACATGTCTCTTTCGAGAAGGGTTATGACGCTATTTGCATCTTCTTTTCCTGCTCGTGCCGCGACCATCCTGGTGCATTCATCTATGGCCAGCAGAAAAGCTTGCGTTTTTCTGACTCCTTCCCGTTTCTTGTTAAGTTCGGCGAAATCCAGGTGAACTACTTCAAAAGGCACGTTCGAGTGGCAAGGTAGTATCATGGTGTCCGTAGGCTGTTTATACTTGACTTTGTGTACTTGACACACATGGCATGAACGAACGTACTGACTGACGTCTTTCTTCATGTGAGGCCACGTAAACCTCTTGACCAACTTGTTGTAGGTACGCCAAAAGCCGTCGTGTCCTCCAGATTCTGGGCTATCGTGGTACAAGTAAAGCACTTTGGAAACAAGAGTTGGTGGGACTTGATACCGACCTTCAGTAAAAACCAGTTGTTCTGAGCCTTCCCACAGCTTCACTTCATTGATTTCTTCAGATTTTTCTGTGTTGTTTTGTACCATCAATCTTGATAGAGCATCTGCATCGGTTAAAAGCGGTCCTGGTCGGTGCGAGATGGTGAAGTCAAATTGCTGCAAGTAATTCACCCATCTGGCGATACGCCCTTTAGTTTGGGTCATATTCAAGAGATGAGTGAGTGCCTGGTGATCGGTGAACAAAGTGAACTTCGTACCTTCCAGGTACGTGCGGAAGTAGTCAACGGCCTTCAGAACCGCCAGTGCTTCCTTTTCTGTAGTAGTGTAGTTTGTTTCAGACGGCTTGAAAGTGTAACTGTAGTAACCTACTACGTGTCGCTTTTCTCGGCCAGATGCTTCAATACATTTTTGATACAACACTGCACCAGTCCCATAATGTGAGGCGTCAGTGTTCAATTCAAAGGGTAAAGTGAAGTCTGGTATACGCAGAACTGGGTCAGAAGAAATTCTGTGCACCAAGTCACGGTAGACTCTCTCACATTCGTCACTCCATTCAAAGGGAACTTCTTTCTGCGTTAAGCGCGTGAGGCATCTAGTTTTGACAGCAAAGTCCTTTATGAAAGATCGGAAATGTCCTGCCAATCCCAAAAACACACGCAGTGAATGGACGTCATATGGTTTCTTCAACTGGGAGATCTTCTCGACGGACTCTTGTTTTGTGCTTTTGGTGTTCCCATCGAAGACTCTTCCAAGAAACACAACTTTTTGTTGAAAGAATGCACTCTTCTTAAAATTAACCTTGAGATGTGCCAAGCTCAAGGCGTTTAACACCTGAGACAGATGGTCCTGATGCTCAGCCTCTGTTTTGGAGAAGACTATAATGTCGTCTATGTACACATTACAAAAAACACCAAGGAATGGCTTTAGGACTTCGTTCATGATCTTCTGGAACCACGCTGGCGAGTTTTTCCAACCGAAAGGAAGCCGGTTGTATTCGTAGAGATCGAATGGCGTGATAAAAGCGGTGTACATTTTTGTTTCTTCGGTTAGTGGGATCTGCCAGAAACCTTTGCATAAATCGATGCGGGAAAAATGTCGGCAACCCCCGGTCTCATCTATAATTGTGTCGATCTTCGGCATAGGAAATGGTATGAGTTCTGTCTGACGATTGAGAACCCTGTAGTCGGTGCATAATCTGAAGGTTCCGTCTTCTTTCGGTGCGATCGTTATGGGAGAAGCGAAGGGTGATACCGAAGGTCGTATGATATCAGCATCTAGCATCTCCTGCAACTCTTTCTTGAGCCACATCTTTCGCTCTCTTGACATATTGTAAGGTGCTTTTCGGATGACGGTCTTGTCAGCGAGTTCGAAAGGAACCTTGTGGGACTTCATCGCCTGAGGATAGCTTCCTATGCATACAAGTTCAGGGTAGGTCGTTGCGATATCCTCCGCGCACTTGACAACTCGTAGATTATCTTGTCTACCCTGATTTGTCTCGTTCCTTGCTACTCCTTCGACTAGAACCACATCGTCCCAGTACACGTTGATCTTTAGTTTCTTTATATCTGGTCTTGATAGCAAAAAGTCGTACGTTACCCCCTCTATCACCAACACTTCGCTCTCTATTTGCTGACCCTGGAACTCGATGTTTACAAAGGCCCACTGATCATGCAACGTTACTTTTCCATCATAGCCTTGTACTCGTAGGATTCTTCCACTATGCAAGCGATTTGCATCCACCAGCTTGGCATTTATAATGGACACAGAAGCACCGCTGTCTACCAGAGCCATCATATGTTTGTTTCCTACTTTGACGGGAATGTGAAGTAGGCTAGAGCAACTTAAATAAACAGTCTCATTTGGAGTCATCGGGTGGGACTGATCACCCTCGTTTATTAGTTTTTTTTTCTGTCGAATACTCCTGAGCTTCAGTGTCGATATTATTCACTCGACATCTTGGAACACGCCAGGGCAAGTTATCTGTGCGAGTTGCGAGGTGGCTCGGTTCTCGCTGAGCGCGGCTTGACCAGTCCGCTTTACTCCGACTGAAACAGCTGCTTGACTCGGCGGTTATGCTTGTTTCCGAAGCTGATGGTATGTTCTGAAGACACGCGAGGAGGTCATCTAGAGTCTTTGGTGACAGTATTTGCACTTGCTTCAACACGTTAGTGTGCAATCCATGCATTATTAAGGCAACTACGGCCGTAGATGGAAGCAAAGGCTCCGCCAGCTTTAAAAGACGGCGTTTCTCAAAGAAGTACTCGACAAGGCAACTTTGCTCAGACTTGAAATTAAGCGCCGTGTTCCATCTTTCTACTGGATTGCTTCGGAATGCAGTCAAAAACTTTTTCCTCCACTGGCTCCAAGAGTCGTCACTGTCTTCCAGAATGCATGTTTCATACCACTTTCGCGCAACACCTCTCAAGTAAACGCGCATGTTGGTGATTTTAGCCTCATCAGAGAGCCACTTGTTTTTTCCAGCGGCATATTCGTAGAAATCAAGCCAACTTTCTGGATTTGAAGACACACCGTCGAAAGCATCAGGTTCTACGAATTTAGGTGTCGGTCTCTCAGCATTCAGAGAGCTTATAAGAGATGTCATTATTTGGTTTTGTTGAACCATCTGTTCCTGTTGCAGCTGAAAAGCTTTTAAAACGAGGCTCACCTCTTCCGTCGAAGATCGTGATCCTGAGTGTTGTCGACGCACTGGTTCAAGAACTAGGTCGTTGAAGGTTGCCACACGCAAGTTCACTTTCACAGCACCTTTCCGTCGTAGTTCAGTAGTGTCTACGGCTGCCTTTTCCACAACCAGGTTCACGAGTTCTTCCGAGCTGAGCTCACGAGGTAGGTCTACCGCTGCTTCGTCTTGAACTTGGTACTTCGAAAAGATGATCTCCTCGGAGGTCTCGTCTATGAAGAACGTCACCCACATGATGGCTTCGATCCTGTCGGCTGCGCCAAAATAATGTAGTGTTCCTACTTAAAATAACGGAACAGCATTAAAGCTTCAGTATGGAACTGGCGTCCATCTTAATCTGCTTTATTCTTCACTTCCCCTTCCTTTTCTTTCCTGCCGCGGCTCTCGTGCTTCTTCATCTTCTGTCCAAAGGCTCATACCGCTTCATTGTACATATTTGTTGTCTGTACATCTTTGTTGGTACTCTTACATCACACTACCTGCTCAGCCTTGAGCACAATCTCTTTTTTTTTTTTTGCATAGACATATCCATAGAACTTGAGTACTCTCTTGCAAGCAAGCACTCCTGAAATCAATTGGTGGTACATGATGTGAATCTGTCCGAATACTGGATCAATAAAGGTCACATTTATTACACACTTGTTATTATGTTTACTTTTTCTGTATACTTGTGCTTGAAAATGAAGTTGCTTTCTCCCTGCTACTTTTAGAGGTTAGGACTTGAAATACGTACTATCTTGCAGTGTGGCTGTAGATAAGTGAAGATCATGTATGTTTCAACTACCTGTGCGATTTCCTAGATTTTTTTTCATGACCGTAGTGCACAGAATTTCACTTCTTAGTGATATACATTATAGTTATGACAAATTAATTTAAACAGAAGCAGATGTGCACGAAGAAATCTGGAACGTTTCTTCTGCCAAAAAAAAAAACAAAACAGTACCACATGCAATGACCACAATCTTGCTCTTCATGACAGCATTCACATCTTGAGGAAGCTGTGCTGTAACTGCTCATCACTTTTATGATTGATTATTTTAGGAGGCCATTGAACATGTGCAAAGCTAAAGCAATTGAGTGCAGTCTTATGAGCTTTGATGCATGTTTTTTTAAACTTGTATGAGCTAAACACAGTTAATTAAGACAAAACAGCTTTGGGTATTGTTGGTAAACTGTCACAAGGCACAACTAAATTCGGAAAGCCTGTTAATGCCCCTCACTGCGGGGTTGTTCATTTTGCAAACAATAATTTCTGACGATTCACATGCCAACTATGAAGTGATCGTGAGTCGTACAGTAATGGGCAAATTTAGATCGATTCTGGCTTCCAGGGGTTCAAACAAATGACATCGTAGCCTCACAGGAGACAAGACTGCTTGTCGAAACATTTGCTTTGACCCCTTATGTTAAAATGTTTTTCATATTTTCAAGCTTCCATCTTTTAAGGGTCAGTTTAGTTCACCTGCACCAATCCGAACTGGTTCACAGCTGTGCACGAGAAGTTCAGAACCTGTGTGGCAGGAGTTCAGCGGTGCGGCATCACAAGTGAATGACAAGGTGCCTTCCAGGTGGAATCCTTATTTTTGTTCACTTAATTTAATGAGATACAAACATCTTGGCAAAACACGCCGCATTTATAGTTGTGGGTACAGCACCTACGTCTAATGCTATGTTGTTTGTTAAGCTGTGCGAGCGGCTGCACCAAACCAGCGCCGTCAGAACAGAAGGTACAGGAAAGTCATGAAATAGTTTTGATGCTGTACCTCTCCTGTGCTTTTTGAAATGAATGGCAAGATTTAGAAGATGCCATTGCTGCGCCACTGAAACGAATGGCGAGGTGCAGCACTTGGTAAATTGGATCATGTGGTGCAGGCGAATCGAACAAACCCTTAAGCACACAAGCGTCTTAGCGTTTCACCCCCATCGAAATATGGCTACAGTGGCTGGGATCAAACAGTGTGTTGTTGAGCTCAGCAGCGCCACACAATCTAACTAATAGTGTTACAGTTTCAACATTATTGAAGTGCAGATTCCATGCCACGGTAGGCAGGCAATGCTTGTAGGCAATCTAAAGCACCTCTCCACGATATGCGCAGTAAAACATTCACAAAAACAGCATTACATGTGTGAGGTTAGAGATGACCTGTTGTAGTGGACATTCAGATGTTTCAACGTGCTTGCAGAGTGGACATTCGGGGGTAGTCATCCCGTCATTGCATGGCAGTCTGGAAAAACAAGTAACATCACCAGATATCTATGCATGAAATTTTCCAAAGTAAACAAATAAACTCAGTTAATTAGTAAACAGCAGTACCACTACATATATGTAGTGGTACCTCATAACACGTATATCACTCAGGGCTGGTTCTTCACAAGGCATGTCATGTAGCAGGTTCCTTGCCCATTGTACACATTTGCTTCCATGTCAGGTGGGCCAGGAGGCTGTGGCAGAAAAAGAAGTATTTCTCATTTATGTGACGCTTCCTTTGTCACACTATAGCGAAACCAGACCCATAATTATGTGATGTTTCTCCAACGCAACTGCAGTAAACTATTAACTAGTAGGTTTTTTGCACTAATATATGGGCTAGCTAAGAAGACACATGCGAGGCGACAGTGATTTATTTGCCTTCTTTCATCGCAACGACCTGGTTGGTGTTACCTGGTGATAGGATTTCAGAATTAACTATTGAGTCAGTGACTCGTTCCCACGTGAAGCCATTCACGCCACAAGTAACGCACGTTTTTCCGGTTACAGAGTGATACATTCAACAATTTTAAAATTTAATATTGCAATGCGCTGCCACCGTGTGACGCCTACGCAGTCATTGGCAAAAAAAAAACTACATATGTTCAATTGAACCAACTAGCGCCGCAAGCAACCATCCTTAAAAAACTGAAGTGGTTTCTACTCACCGGCCCGGGCTTGCAACGGGTGTTCATCCGATGAAAGCTTCAACGGTCACTTCGTTCCCCAAAAGTCACTAGAATTCCCTTCGCGAAATCATTTGAACGAGTCAAAATAAACTGAATGAGGAAGAATGTGTCGGTCGGCAGAGTCTCGAAATATTTACAGCGAAACAAAACGGTCCGAGACACCTCCGAGCGTACCGCGAGACGTTACCTGCCGTCGCAACCGTTGACCACAGCAGTGAAATGAGGATAATGATGTCGATAGGCTGCTACTGACATCGAGTCAGCTGGATAAAAAATTATTACAAAAAGTTCATGACGCAGCACAAGTTTGAGAAAAACTACTTGCTAGAAGAACAAATTTTTTTTGTGTAGCGATACGCAAACATGTAGCATTAGATCATTTTAAAATAAAACTTGGCCCCGACGAAGGCGCCTCTACAAGAAAGTGCAATAGCGCGAGTGGTGAGAGAGGTTAGTAGATCCACTCTGGGTGTTTGAAGCATAAACACGCCGCGGTTGATTTTTTCGCCCCCTACAGGTGAGCACTTGAACTTGAGAGTTTCCGGGGCCTGGTGATACCACGACGCGTGCCGAAAAACCACGATCATGGAACACGTGTAGCCTTTTTGTGCGTCTCATCCTCCAGTCCGGGCCTGGTTTGTTTTACGGAAGATTCTTGATAGAAACATTGCTGGAACGTCCCGTAGAGACTGCAGAGCCCCGTCCGCTGGAGTTGCTTTTGAATCTAGTGCTTTTTGCGCCTCTGTGAATGTTTGCTGTTATCAATTAACCAAAGTCTGTTGGGTATTGATGTGATCGTAGGCGACGTCAAGGCAATGGGGTGGTTTCCATAAACACCAAGGCACGTACTGTAGACGCGAGTATGTATCTTCCGCATAAATATAATTTCCGTTACCCAATACCATAGGCACAACTATTACCACGAGCAGACGCTTAGTAAATGAAAAAAAAACAGTGCGAAATGAAAATGTAGGAGACTTTTCGACATAAACTCGCTGTCACTTCAGATGTTTTGATTCTATCAGGGGGCTTACCATACGAAACGAGAATATGTCTTGTTGACCTTATGTGATCGAGTATCCCCCACCCCACACACTCACACACAAAAATTGCATCATCTCCTGCTAAAGGGAACCATGTGTAGTTGCTAAATAGCGGGCGCTAACGCTTACACTAGCGGCGGCGTTGACGCTAGTGCTCATCGCGGCGTTGCGCAGGAGAGGAACATGAGGAGGCGAAAAGCATCAGTTATGGACCGGTGTTTCTCGCTGTAACATGCCAATTGCTGCTAATGGGTAATGAAAGACAGAACACTCCGATTGGACGTAGAGACCGCTGTCTGCTTTTAGTTTACGTGCATGCTGCAACTTTTTATTGGTTACATAGCACAGGAGAAATCTCCCGGCCACCGGCACTATCTTGGATTAGGATTAAGTTGTTGTAGGTAGCCGGCTGATCTAGCCTCGCATAATTTGCAGGCAATCGCCCCACCCGGCACTACTTTGGATGTCAAGATCCAGTGTATATACAGGGTGGCCAGTGAACGGTTGTGCCGTGCGAGCAGTCGATTTTTAGGGGCGAAGCGTTCCCTCGTAGTATAGTAGCATCGTAGCTTCATTCCCTCGTCGTTCCAAAATCATGTTGTAGTAGTAGCCACTTTTAGTTAGTTTCAAGAATGGCTCACTAAATAGATTTGTGTGTATATGTCCTCTGAAACAATATAACTAGTTGGTGTTAATGGTTTTCGTATAGAAATTCACAACATACCCACGGAGTGAATGATGATGAGTGAGGCGAAGCGTCTCTTCGTCACAGACGGACAGGTGGACGCTTCGCCCCACTAATCATCAGTCACTCCGCGCATATGTTATGAATTTTTGTAATTATGGAACTCCTATAGGGGACGCTGCCTGCGTAGCGAATCGGGAAACGGGGGAGTAGGAGAAATGGGGGGCGTGCATGCGCTATGGTAGTATAAACGGCGCTGGTAAAGATGCCTAGAGTGTACAGTGGCTAGAATAGGAAAGTGTGATGAGCGGCAAGCGGCGCCTACGGAGCGCACTGAAGCCTCCGAGAAGGAGCCGCGTGGGAAGTGCAGTCGTTTATGCGTTGTTTGCACGTTTCCGAGAGTTTCGTCTGGCGTGTTCGTCCTCGTTTTTTTTTAATTGCGGTGGCACTCTGACACCAATGCTTCTGTATGCACTCCCAGACATCGACCATCTGATATGCCAGTGCCCTCGATTTGCCTCTGAAAGACAGAAGCTTTCGGGCGCATTGCGAGAATTGGACGATCGGCCACTCTCTGTGCAGATGC
Source organism: Rhipicephalus annulatus (assembly GCA_013436015.1). Lineage (NCBI taxonomy): Eukaryota > Metazoa > Arthropoda > Arachnida > Ixodida > Ixodidae > Rhipicephalus > Rhipicephalus annulatus. Next base: position 26,384 of record WOVY01003230.1, on the reverse strand, counting down.
TACTGGAACACCGTCATCGCCTTTCGTCGGCTCGAAAAGCAGTCAAAGCTGTCTTGTGCTTTTTGAGGACTACAGGCCTATGTTACCACCTTTAACTTTTGTGTAGTGCCACCGCTGCATATGTGCCAGCCGATTGACTGACAATCCTCCTTTTCTCTCTCTCTCTCTATCTCTCTCTTTCTCTTCTCTTTCCTATCTCTCTCTCTCATCTTTATGCCCCCTTCCTATTCCCCCAGCGTAGGGTAGCAAACCGGGCATGTGCCTGGTTAACCTCCCTGCCTTCCCTCTTGTTGTTTGTCCCTACTCATGGCGCGAAAACAAAGTCATTGCTTCGTCCCGGGGTTCACTGCAGGCTACAAGTCAGCTAAAAAGAAGCATGCGTTGTTCGGCGTTCTAAAAGACGAAGCTCTGTTAGCGCAGTGGCGGAAAGTGGTCCCGCGCGCTGACAAGCTGCTTCAAGAAAACTCGGTTGTGTGTGAGCTGCGCTTCGTCGATAGGTACATCTCCCGGCACTTCGAGCACACTGTGAATGACGAAATTGTCCGCATTGAAAGGGGTAGGCCCATAGGCGTGCTTGCCGTTAGGGGGGGGGGGACAAGATTTATTGGAGGGAGCCTCCTCCCTATTAAATCAGTGTATGAGGCAGATTTTACTCCCCCCTTTTGAATGGCCAAAAGAGTGCCCCGCTGCATAGTCAATGTATAGAACAGATTTAGCGCCCCCCCCCCCCTCTTCCCAGGCCAGCCCCCTTTGCCCCCCTCGGGCGGACGCCTATGGGTAGGCCTTTCGGAGAAGCTCTTCGCATTTGTAGACGCCCTTGAAATCGCCTCTTCAAGGCGGCCCTCCAAAGCCAAGAGCTGAACGACCAACTCTGGGCCGTTCGGCAGGCCGAGGATGCCGCCCGTGTCCAGGGACTACGAGCCGCCACCTAAAGCCACCGAGACCGAATTGCCAGCCCATTGTGTCCAATAAAGTCTTTGCTCTCTCACACTGGGCTGACCACAGCATGGTCCGAGCCTCACCCTCACCACTCAAGTAACCAAGTTTTTTCTGCTCACACATTTGCCTTTTTACACGAAGGTGCTCCACAAGGAGCGAGCATCTTGCCGTGAAAAGAGGAAGTACCTGAAGCTCAGGCGCATCGCCTAGGCTTGCAGCCCAATGTTCTGTGGGGCACTTGTGAAGTATAATACTTTTTTTTCTTGGGGATAAAAAAGGACGCGCGACCAATTATTAAGAACGCATTGTTGTAAACAGGTAGTGAGTCACTACTCGGAAAGGCGTTGTATGACCTGTGCGCAGGAAATGAAATGTTTTCATCCAGATATCGCTCGTTATTCTCGTCTATGAATATGGCGTTATGATTGATGGGTTTTATTTGCAGATTAGTGCTTGAGGAAATACTGGTTCGCCGTGGAAAGTGTTGCAAGCAATGGCTCAACTTAGTTTATCATTCCACTCTTTTACCACTTATCGATAAAATGTTTCAGTGCCGTCACGTGCTCACTTTCGGCATCCTGTCGACCTGACAATATTTCAGTTCAGTCGCGCATCCGCGTAGACATCCTGTTTTCCAGAAGCTAATTAACATATTTTCTCGGTCACCATTTGAAGCCATGCACAAGCAAAAAAAAATAAATTTTAAATGTTTCACATTGCTCGCGTGCGTGGTTGATTCCGGTCTCTGCGCAGCGCAGCGCTGCCTTGGGTGACGTGGCTGGATGGATGGATAGATGGATCCGGCTGTGCCATTTAGATAGGACGGTGGCTCACGTCACCTAGCGATAAAGTTTAGTACTACCACTGTGCGTTTAAGGATTGAATTTCACTCTCGCCTAGATTGTAGCCACCACTTAGTTAGCCTCCTCCTGGTTATTTCTACCCGTTTAAACTCGATTTTGCCTTCACTGTCCCTAAACACCAATGCTCTGAAAAATTCGGCGCCATTATCTTCAACTATAGGGTGCAGCCCTCTTACAGAACATTATCAAATGTTAAGCCGTTTCCTCCTCCTCTCCACACGCATTACATACCGCGTCTGTGCCTTCGTATTTTGCTCGGTACGTCTTGGTCCGCAATACTCCCGTTCTAGCCTCGAAGAGCAGAGAACTACCCGGAGAATTATCGTAGACCTTTTCCCTTGTAATTTCCTGCTTAAAAGTTCTGTAGGTCTCTAGTGATGATTTCGTAAGCATTCCCATCTTCCACACGTCCCTCTCTGTTTCCTTCACCTTCTCCTCAACCGATGTTTCCTTTTGGGTTGGTATTTTGCTGTTGTTTATATACTTGCTTGACAATTTTTGAGTTCGTTTCCTTCATTTAGTATCCACATTCTTCATGAACAAGTAACTGAAAACTTTTTAGCCCAACGCTTCTTTCCCATTTTTCTCAATCGCTCCTCGAATTCGATCTTGCTGCTAGCTTCCTTGCACTCAAACGATGTCCATCTGATGCCTCTCTCTACCCCATGATTTAGGGTATTCCCGTGTGCTCCCAAAGCAAGTCTACCTATGCCATGTTGTTTAATTTCCAATCTTGCTTGAACTTCTGATTTCATGCACAAGACTGCATTGCCGAACGTCAAACTCGGGACCATGACACCTTTCCAAATGCCTCTCACAACATCATACCTATATTAGTTTCACAGTGCCCTATTTTTCCTTACAGCTGCACTCCTGGTGCCATTAGTCATTACGTATCTTTCGCGCTCCCCATGATTTATCCATACGCCCAAGTATTTGCATTTATCCATTATTTCTAGCGTGACTTTCTGTGTCTTATGCTCACTGCTTTTGTTATCATTAAAAATCATGGTTGCCGATTTTTCCCTGCCGAACTTCAAATTTAACCTATCTCCCTCATTACCACAGATGTCTATCAATCCCTGCAGATCTTCCTTGTTGTCGGCTATTAATACTATATCATCTGCATACATCAATGCTGGTAATGACTGTTCAATGTGTTTTACTGGCTTGGCAAACGAGAGGCTGTATCCGAGTCGAGTGAGTGAGTAAAAACTTTATTGAACATGTCCGGCGTCATTGAGCGGGGTGGGGCTACAAGCACCCCGGCCTAGGTGACGGCCTCGACTCCTTGGACCCGGGCGGCATCCTGGGCTTGCCGGACGGCCCACAGTTGATCAGCAAGGTCGTGGCTGAGCAGAGCCGCCTCCCATCGCGCCTCGCGGTTCGAGACTGCCATGTCTGCCGGGTTCGTAGGGGACTGCTGCGCGTTACCGGTACACTTCCACAGCATGTGCTGCAGCGTCGCTCTGGCTCCGCACGCCTTACACGCGTCGGACGTATAAATGCCTGGGTAGCAGAGGCGAAGGATCACCGGATTCGGGTACGTGTGTGTGTGTAGTTGTCTCCAGGCAACCTGCTGTTTCTTGTTTAGTTTGGCGTGGGGTGGTGGATATTTGCATCTGTTCAGTCTGTAGTGTTGCGTGATGTCTCTGAAAGTGGTCATGCGATCCCCCCACGTCCATTCCCGCATCGCTGTCGAAGTGTGCGAGACATCGGGACTGTCGGCAGTCGTCGCAGCTCGGCGTGTAAGTCCTCGAGCGGCGGCGTGGGCAGTCGCGCTGCCCGCAAGCGGAGGGTCCGTGTGGGCGGGGGTCCATACGAGGAAACTGTCGTTTTTGCGGCAGATGTTGCGTTCGTGAATTTGGAGAATGCGGGCCGCTTCGCGGGAGATCCGGCCGCTGGCGTAGTTGCGTATCGCCGCCTGCGAGTCGCCTATTATCACCTCGGCGTCCGTGGTGGCTATCGCGAGGGCTATGGCAGCTTCTTCGGCCGCCTCCGTGTCTTCCGTGCCTATCGTCGCACTCGTGACGCAAGTTCCTACATGATCCGTGATCGCGACCGCGAAGCCGCGGTGGCAGTCGTAACGGGCCGCGTCTACGTAAACTGTGTCTTTGCTATTGCCGAATTTCTTTTCAAGGTCTTGGGCGCGCCTGTTGCGCCGACCGATGTGATGTGTCGGGTGCATGTTTTTAGGCAACGGCATAACGACGATGCGCTCGCGAATACGTCTGGGTATCCCGACCTTTTCGCCGCGCTGCGTATGGTAGTTGATACACAGTGTCTCGAGGATGTGTCGACCAGTTCTGGTCTTCGCCAGACGTTCGTACTGGGCGATGTTGTGTGCTTCGATTATCTCATCTAGAGTATTGTGCAACCCCAGCTCTAGAAATTTATCCGTGCTGGTATTGGCCGGTAATCCGATTGCGCGTTTGTACGCCTTGCGGATGAGACAATCTAGTTTGGTGCGTTCAGTCGCCTGCCACTTGAGGTAGGAGGCGACGTACGTTATATGGTTCATAGCGAAAGCATGTACCAGGCGAATGGTGTTGCTTTCCTTCATTCCGCTATGCCGATTTGTTATTCGTTTCAGCAACCGGATTGTTTCATTGACCGCGCCCTCTAGTCTGCGAACGGTTTCGCCGTTGTGGCCGTTGGCGGACAGCCGCAAGCCCAGTACCCTAATGGTGTTAACTTGTGGGATGACAGCGCCGTCTGATGTGCGTACATTAATTTCTCTATATGCGCACTCGAATGCGGAATCGGCGTTCTTGGGTTTACGGCCCCTGCGCGATGGTCTATAGAGCAGGAGCTCCGATTTAGCTGCGGAACATTCGAGGTCAGTGTCGCGAAGGTAGTCCTGCACCACGTCGACGGCTTCCTGCAGCGTTTGCTCTACGTGGCCGTCATTTCCCTCGGCAACCCAGAGGGTGATATCATCGGCGTACAAGCTATGGTGGAGGCCTTCTATCTCAGCGAGTTTCCGTGGTAATCCGACAAGCACGAGGTTAAAGAGCATGGGCGAGATTACGGAGCCCTGCGGCGTGCCCGTACAACCCATGTATATGTCCTGCGATTCTAGTTCGCCGATCGCTAATCGGGCCCGGCGGCCCGTAAGAAAATCCCGTACGTAGTGGTACGTTCTCTCGCCAAGTCCCAACGCTCGTATACTTTCAAGTATCGCAGCATGGCTAACGTTGTCGAACGCCTTTTTGAGGTCGAGCCCGAGTATCGCTTTGGTGGATCGTGTGGGATTGTCTACGATATCGTGCTTGAGTTGAAGCATAACGTCCTGTGTGGAAAGGTTACGACGGAACCCCAGCATCGTGTGTGGGAGCATGTTTCGGTCCTCGAGGTAGTTGGTAAGGCGAGCGAGAACCACATGTTCCATGACCTTACCAACGCAGGACGTCAGGGATATCGGTCGAAGGTTGTCAATCTGTACTCGTTTGCCCGGTTTGGGGATCATAATTATGCGCGCCGTTTTCCACGAGTTCGGTATAGCGCCCGAATTCCAGCACTCGTTCATGTAAGCCGTCAGTTGTTCTATCGACTCATCGTCCAAGTTACGTAGCGCTTTGTTGGTTATCCCGTCCGGGCCTGGCGCCGACTTTGTGTTGAGCCTGTGCAGCACCGCCCTCACCTCTGCAACGCTGAAGTCCTCGTCTAGCTCCGCGTTACCCTCACCCTCCCAGGCGTATGCCGAGTGCGCGAGGGGGCTACGTGACTGAAAGTAACGGCTTCGCACGTCATCTAGAAAGTCCGCGTGGGTGCCTTTGTAGTCGTGCAGCAACTTGTTAAGCTTATGTGCGTGCGATGTTTTCGTCTCCTCTGGATCCAAGAGGTGCCGGAGGAGATGCCACGTCTTGGCCCGTCCCAGCTGGTTCTCCATCCCATTGCAGATCTCTTCCCATTGAGTTTTGCATACCTGTAACGCGTGCTCTTCCATGTCCCTGCTTAGCCGTGCTATGCGTCTGCGCAGCGTTCGATTGTGGCGTTGACGCTTCCACCTGTCTTGCAGGCTATCCGAGTCGACTCCCCTCTAATTTGGCTTCTAGTCCCTTCTAGTAGGTTTCATCTATCAGCTGTAGTTTTGAGTTTTGCGCTCGCTTGCATCATGACTGCTTCCAGTTTGCGTCCTGGGAACGTCAAATGCAACCCTTTTGACGCCTTGTACCCTCTCTTTGATTGCTTCTGCGTGTCGATTTAAATTCGAGTCCCCTGAGACTATCACGTGCCGTGACTTTTCAGTTGGAGCGTCCTGCACTGGGGGGTTACTACAAAAAATTGCGTGTTTGGTGTACGTGCACCTCCCCTACGTGGTGGCAAGAGAAAAAAACACACGCACAAACTCATAAATACCTGGTGACTAACCCTCGAAAAAGCCAGACAACGTAATGAGTGCTGCAGGTTTTAACTGCTGCCTTATAAATTATAAAAGCAAGATCGAAACATGTGAAACCACTTATCTGCGCAGTCGAGCGGGAGCGTTAAAAAACACGTCCATCCACCGTGCCAGTCCGAACTGAACTTGTATGGATGGATGGATTGATATGGCTGTATCCTTTAGATCGGGTGGTGGCTAACGCCACCGAGCCGTAATACTTAGTGAACCAAAAACTAGCTTTATTTTTTTTTCCTTTAAATAGTGACGTTGAGGACTCGTATTTTGCAGTGAAGGGTTTAATTTTCACTCGTGCCTTGACTTTAGCCACCAATTAGATAACCTCCTTCTAGTTAAGTCTACCCGCTTAAAGTCTATTTTACGCTCCCTGTCCCTAAACGCCAGTGCTTTGAAAAACTCTGCGCCATCATCCTAAACTATAGGGTGAAGCCACTTACTGAACATTATCAAGTGTTCGGCAGTTTTCTCCTCCTCTCAACACACTGCATACTGTGTCGACCGCTTCGTATTTGGCCCGATATGTCGTGGTTCACACTACTCCCGTCCTGGCCTCAAACAGAAGAGAACCACCCCGAGTATTATCATAGATCCTTTCCTTGACAATTTCCTGTTTAAAAGTTTGATAGGTCTCTAGTGCAGACTTCTTAATCATGCGAATTCTTCACATATCGGTCTCAGCTTCTTTCATCTTCTACTTGGCCGATAATTCTTTTCGGTTTGGCCCCCCTGCTCTTTTCTAAGTACTTACCAGTCAATGTTCTGGTTTGCTTCCACCATTTTGTATCGACATTCTTCGTGTACAAGTAGCTGAATACCTTCCTAGCCCAACGCTCCTCCCCCATTTTTCTCAATCGCTTCTCAAATTTTATCTTGCTGCTAGCTTCCCTGCCCTCAAATGATGTCCATCCCATATAACTTTGTACTGCCTGATTAGGTGTATTCCTGTGAGCTCCCAAGGCAAGCCTACCTATAGCACCTTGCTTAATTTCTAATCTTGCTTGAGCTTCTGATCTCATGCACAAGAGCGTATTGCCGAACATGGCATGGGCATGCCAGCTCAATCCTTCTTTACCCCCGAACCCAATTCCAACTAGAGAGGACTCAGAGGCGGCCCTGCTCGGTTGCCAGTACCCTGCGGCCCAACGAGTCATGATCCAGCGTGCCAGGAGAGCGGCCACGATGAAAGGGGTCCCTGACTGGGGACTCCACCTAGTACTGCACGGAGCCTGACCCACTAGAGGCTGGTCTCCCTAGCAACTTCTGTTTTTTTTTCTGAATAAATGTTTACTACTACTACTACTACAAGTCTGGACGCCTCCATCTGGACGCCGATATCTTGTCCCGCTACCCTGTTCACCGACCAGATGAATCGGTTGGTGAGCCTGGTCCAGCATCATGTCCATGTCTAGGTTTCGTCAGATTGGTGACGAACAGCGTGGCGATCCTTCCTTGCGGTTACTCATTGCCCGTCTGGAATCTGACCCTAGCGGCGTGTCACTCCACATGTTCGCTCTCCTAAATGGCACGCTGTACCTTCGTAGCGTCCAGTCAGATGGCCCTGTGCTACTTCTAGTCGTGCCTAACCATCTCCGTTCAGCGGTCCTGCATAAGCTTCACGACGAACCAATTGCCGGCCACTTGGGCGTATCTCGCACGTACGACCGCGTCCGGCGCCGCTTCTTTTGGCGTGGTCTCACTCTGTCCGTTCGACGCTACGTGGCCTCCTGCAATAAATGCCAACGTCGAAAACGACCTGCCACACCCCCTGCTGTTCTCCTTCACCCGATCTCCATCCCCACTGAAACTTTCTTTCGTGTTGGTGTAGACCTCCTCGGACCATTCCCTGAATCAAACTCCGGAAACAAGTGGGTGGCCGTTGTGATAGACCATGCGACCAGGTTTGCCATCACTAGAGTGCTCCCCACCAGCACTGCTCCTGACGTTGTCGACTTTTTGCTCCACGATGTAATTTTACACCATGGCGCTCCTCGGCAGTTGCTTACCGATCGTGGACGCGCATTTTTGTCACGCGTACACGACGACCTTTTGCGCTCTCCCTCAACGCAACACAAACTGACCGCTTCCTACCATCCTCAAACAAATGACCTTACCGAACGCCTAAATCGCACCCTCTCGGACATGCTCTCGATGTGTGTCTCATCTGACCACCATGACTGGGGTCTAGCGCTACCTGACGTGACGTTCGCCTATAATTCATCTCGTCATGATACAGCAGGTTATTCACCTTTTTATACGCTCTATGGCCATAATCCGACCTTACCACTAGACACCCTAGTACCGACTACTACACCTCCGCCGAGCGAAAGCGCACGTGATGCTATCGCTCGTGCCAACCACGCACATCAGATTGCCCGCTCTAGGCTGTTGGCTTCACAAGCAACTCAGAAGGCTCTCTACGACAGCAAGCATATCGACGTTGACTACTCACCTGGTTCTCTAGTTCTTCTCTGGAGCCCAATTCGTCGTGTTGGATTGTCAGAGAAGTTGCTATCTCCATACAAGGAATCTTACCGTATCATACGACGGGTAACGGAAGTTACCTATGAGGTCATTCCAGCCTCCGGGACTAACCTGTCTGCAAACACCCCCAGTGACGTAGTCCACGTCAGTAGGCTGATACCATACCGCCCTCCTTCTGAAGAACACGTATGAAGTGCACCGAGCCGGTGCTTTTACAACCGGGGGGGGGGGTAATGCTACCTAGCTATCGCATGAAGGGTGAACCATTCTGAGGACAGAAGACGACGAAGAGGACTGGTTTGCTCGCTCTGTGTGCTACGCTCTGATTTTATCGGTGTAAATACACTGAAAAATAGTCACGTCCCGTCTCATTTTACGTAACAATACTTTTTTTAATGGACTCGATACCACTCGCAGATTTCAAACAGTGGCAATAATGGTTGAGTTCCCATAAGTGGCTCTGCCAACGTGGATGCTTTCTCAAAGCCTGTTTAAGGTAAAATTACGGAATGAAAGAAATCATTAAAACACAACGCAATGTGAACATCGCTGCACATAATGTATTTATCGTGAATAGTTTTGTTCTCTAGTTTTTTTACGTTTCTTACAAAGAAGCTTTGGGTTAGTTTTTATGCTTTCGCTTAGTCGGCTGAAGTAATGATCCTTTGCTCTCTCTATATATTCATTAGTTATCTCGACTAACCTGTTGTACTAATAAACGCTCTGAGTTCTTTCAAATGCCTTCTATGTTTGTTGTATTTCTCTTATTAATATAAAAATCACTGGTGCCACTTATGGTTTCTTGCATTTTTTTAGTTAGATCACGTTTTTACGGGGCACATACTTCTCCATTTGTTCTAGTGTTTCGCTTTAAGTAAAAACCACAGTTGTGAAACACCGCGGCGTTCTCGCGATGACAATTGAAGACAGGCAAAGGAGAAAATAATTTCCGAGAAGTAGCAGAGTATTCACCCTATCGTAAAAATATACCCCGCCTCGGTTGGTTGGGTTTGGGTGTCTCGATTTCAAGTTTAATGCTTGCTACAACAGCCAGATGGTCACTGATACCGGGAATGCATGTGACAGAGTCTACGCTACATAGCGAATTACAAAAAAACAAATATAAAATGTTAATATTTCTTGTGGCCACAGTAGCGTATTGAGTAAAACCGAACGTATCAACGATGTTTTTCTTGCTGTTGTTATCGTGACATCCAGTCAAGGCAATACATGTGTTTCAATAGATCATGCCGAATTTGGTACGTGAAATCACCGGCAAGAGTGAACTGATCTGATGTTTTGGAAATTTTGTCGCTGTAACGTAGCCGGGTCAAAATTTGGTGGTGGTTAAAAATGTTCCGGCAACAATTTTGTTATTATCGGCAAGAGTCACCGTCCACCAGACCGATTACACGTCACCGTGCTCGATATCAAGTTCAGATTAGTGTGAGGCAGAGTGAAAGACAAGAACAACCACTTCATCCTTCAAGATGGTGTTAACATTATCGCTAACTGGTGTACTAGTAAATGTAAAGTTGTTTCCTTTGGACGTAAACAAGTCATTTCTGATTGATTGATATGTGGGGTTTAATGTCCCAGAACCACGATATGATTATGAGAGACGCCTAGTGGAGGGCTTTGGAAATTTCGACCACCTGGGGTTCTTTAACGTGCACTCAAATCTGAGCACACGGGCCTACAACGTTTCCGCCTCCATCAAAAGTGCAGCTGCCGCAGCCGGGATTCGATCCCGCGAACTGCAAAAACAAGTCATTTCTAACTACCATATACAAATCGACAGGCTTTCCCGGGCAACTGCCTACAAATCCACCTTACACTAGCACTTTCCGGGCTTGAGAACATCACTGCTGTTTCTGCAAAAGCCTCCCAAACTTTAACATATATTTGCTCGGAAACCTTCATAATTGTCCTCTAACGTTCTCTAACTGTCCTACCTAATTTAGTCCGCCCGCAACTTCAATATGCTTCGTCTGTTTGGTCCCCGTCCGCTCATTATCAAATAATATGCTTGCAGCAATTCATAACAGAGCCGCCCGTTACATTTCCAGAATCTATTGCAGTCATTCCAGTGTGACTCAGCTTAAACTCGATCATTCACTACAATCATTATATGTTCGTCCTCAAGTGCCCTTGTTATGTATACTTCATTAGTACGTCTATAGTAACAAGACGCCATCGCTACAACTTGAACTCTCAACTTCACTATAATAATCTCCTAATAGTGACCCTAACACGTTTCGATACAAACTTCGTCCATTTTTCGATGTAGCGCTGTAATTTTTTCTTTCTCCTTTATTCAAGCTCTTTTACATCGTGAAGTGTTGCGCATTCTTTTGATTAATGTGGTATAATCTGCTCTCCGCGGCCCCGTCCGCTGTGGTCTAGTGGCTAAGGTACTCGGCTGCTGACCCGCAGGTCGCGGGATCAAATCCCGACTCTAGCGACTGCAGTTCCAATGGAGGCGGAAATGTTGTAGGCCCGTGTGCTCAGATTTGGGTGGTCGTTAAAGAACCCCAGGTTGTCGAAACTTCTGGAGCCCTCCAATACGGCCTCTCTCATAATCATATGTTGGTTTTGGGACGTTAAACCCCACATATCAATCAAATCAATTCTACTCACCGCCAACTCTTGATTTGCGATTGTTGAAGCATTGTGAATTCTTTACGAAGTATTTTTGTTATTATTAACGTGCATTGTTGCGTTGTTAATAATGAGTTTACTTTTGAGTTTCATTATAACTCGCCTTTCTCAATGCCTTCCGGCATGCAAGGTATTTATCAATAAAAAAATAAACACCCCTCCACCTATTCTTGCCCTATCGTGTCGGTAAGTGTTACAAGTTCATGACTATAGGAAACATCACACTATAATTGATTGGTGGTATCATTATTCTGTCTCAAAAACTATCTCTTGCTTGGTCGATTCAATTAATCCTGTGAATTCATTTATTTTATAAGCCTGCAAATGAACTCATTTTATTCACGATACTTTTGCAGTCTTCAGCAAGATGCTGTTAAGCTACGTGAAGATCAGGCAGTTTTAAGAGCTGGGTGTCAATTCTTTAGAGATGGAACTACTCATACCTTTTCTTTGACTTTGACTTTGTTCCTCATGAAGGAATTACCATGAACAATTAGTTAGTCATAACGTAGTTTAAATCTGCCAGTTCCGTTTTAGCATAGTCTTACTATCGTTTTCGGACTTCTCGTGTTTATGGTGCGTAGTCCTGATGTACACAGTTATGAGACCGTTTGAAGTTCTTAGGATATTTAAAAACACCCATTCATTCCTCGTCGAAAAAAATGAAAACAATTGACCGGTTGTACTTCTTGTTGAATCGACCGATACGATGTGCTCTCTGCACCGACGTCAGTTCTATTGTAAGACAATTTAGACAGATACGCTTCATCAGTTATTTGTTCTTCAGACTGCTCCCACGTTTTTCCCTAGTCTTATTTAACGCCATAAGAGACAATTTTGGCCCTTCGGCTACTATTTTCAAGGTCGACGTCTTTTGATAGCAGTTTCTGAACATTCTTTTCGAGCTGTTCAAACACATTTACGTGCTGTTCTGCTGTCTCGCTAAGATTTTCAATTTGTTCACTTAATTTATCATTTATCTCTGAGAGCATAGCTTCGTTTTTTACTCCTTTTCAACCTTCTTCATGTCATTGTTCTGACCTGGCTGCAAACTCTTGAGCAAGTATAGTTCAGCTTCTCTACGGGGCCTGGATTGACCTCTATACATCATAGGAAAGCAATCATAACACAATCAAATTGCATACCCCATTAATACAAACAGATGGAGTCTTCTAAGGCGAGCTCGTTCTTTCACTTGTTTGCCACAGCCACAGCGCATATTTTCGTTGGAGGAGCTGACAATACACAAAGTAATCTACATACATAAAAAAGCAGTGTTCAATAACCAATACCAACATAGGCATTGACTGCATGTGAGATAGTGTGCACGGGCTCCAAATGACATGATGGCATGTAGTCGTGCGTTTAAATAAGGTTGCACGGAGTCCTTGATGGTGCTAAGTCTTTGCAATATCACTTTCGATCCCGACGGTATCGCTCGCGTTCCGGTCGTCGAAGGGGGCTGGTCAAGGCAGATTCCTTGCAGTCAAGTAGCACGATGTCTTTTTCGCTAGTGCTTTTGCAAATAAAGGGATCACTGCCCCTTGACCGATCGCGTCGCAATCCGATGCGGTTCGAAGAGCGGAAAGAGCGTGATGTGCGATTCTCGCGGTGTACACTTCATGGGCATGTGTACTTTGCCGGAGCACTTCAGTTACGCAAAAATACGGCGCGTCATGACGTCATGGAGCTCTTGATAACGTCGACGCACCTCACGCGCCAGCACATTCCCAGCGTAACGGGAAAAAAAGATGGACAAAGTGTACAGTAACAGGATTCCTAAACAAGTTGGGCAAGTATGAACTTGCGTATGAATGTGTTGAGATGTTTGAAGAATGGTGCAGGGAATGCGTACCGACCTTCCAGGTGCGTAAGGTGGGTGGCCGCGTTAAATCCAATTCAAGGGCTAACGTGAATGGAGTTAATTCATGGGCATCCGTGCATGATATATATCCGTTCATGCATATATGCATCCAGAAGTGGATCTCTGGGGCAGCATTTGTTGTGGCGAAACGCATTCGGTCTTTCTCATTTGTGTGGAGAGTTGTGAAAGCTGCGGGACGTCAGTAAAATGACGTTACGGAACAAGGATCGGAAACGGGTGCACGTGGCTTGCCGAGCTCCAGCTAATCACTGGATGCTCGAAGGTAATGTCCACCACGTGGACACCACGAGAATAGCTGCCCTGCTACCAACATAGGGAATAAATGCATGTCGGCCAGCGTGCCGGCTCCATATCCTTTATAATGAGCGGGTCTTCAAAACGGCCCTTTGTTGCGGAATTCTCATGCTTTAAGGCCTGGCGCGATTATACGCTTCTACTGCACAATAGGGGGAACGCATTAAGCATTGATCTGCAATGGGGCAACACTATCGCCGCATCATTTTGAAGGTTCGTTCATACGTGCCGTCCTGCTGTCCGTGCTTTGGAGCACGGACAGCAGGACGACAGTTGTCAGTCAGCGCCGTCTTTTCTTTTCTCTTTTGCTCCTTCCCTGTCCTGTATTTTTTCTGGTGTTGCGCTGTAAGTAAGTTCACGATGGATCCTAACCAACTGGCCCAACTTACCGTCTTGCTGCTGTCCGTGCTTCGGAGCACCGGAGGTGTTCCGGAGGTCTCCAAGTTGCCGTACCGATCTCGAACACAGCGCGTGCAGCGAGTTTTATGCGCGTACGGCGAGCGCGCGGACCTCCAAAATGGCGTACCCGGTGCTATCTATCCTCGCAAATGACGTCAAGTGCACACCCCCTATAGTGTAGTTTTCCTTTTTTTTAACAAGGCACTTAAGAGCAATGACGTGGCTCGGAAATTCATATAATGTGACACTTCATGTAGACACGAGATAACTAAAAGTGTACGAAATAATTGCAAATGTAAAGGATTCACCTTTCAAGTTGAATACAATAGCAATATCCTGCCCCTAGTGTGTACTTGAAACAATTATACTTGACGACAACTTTCTATGGCAGCACAGCCAAGGTTACGAAGCCCAAGCACGCCCTTTTTTATGGCGCTTCTGCATGTAGTCCCACGAACGCTAACTTTTGTACACTGCGTAGCGTTTTGAAAAATAACAAAACACGTAAATATCATATTCAAGATTGCTCTCAGGATAATTAAAAAGCACCACCCGTGTAGATTTTACGTTCTTTGCTGTTGCTAGTTTTACGATATTCTGGTGCGATTTTCACCTTTTTCTTGTCCCGATAAACAATGATGGCGTCGCTCAGTTCCAGCAAGTTCACATCGATGCTAATAAGCGAGTATGAGTGCTTGTTCGTCAGGTGATGTGCATTCATCGAGCAGGTACAAACGATGAGAGCGGTGCGCCGTGAGATATTTTATTTCCCGCGCATGCAATCACCTAGTATTTGTGTGCAAGTTATATCATCAGCAGAAGTGGGACTCTAATTGCTCTAGCCACCTTGAAAGTGACACCAGAGACCTGCCAGCACGGAGGAAGGAAAAATAGGAGAGGGCATGCCCAGCCGGCGCGCTACGTAAAAATTGTGGCGGAAATGACATCATGGCGGCCATATTCACTGGGCACAATGGCTGCGTTGTTATGGTTACGCGTTGCGCAGTGGAGTTGGTTTAAAAATGAGCGGCCGCGGCTGGCGGCGGCATGTATGCCTCCCCAGGTGTCGTGCTGAGCCGTGGCGGACAATATGCGTGCTCTGCGCCGCGGTATTATTTACGCAGTGTTCTCCTGGCAGTTACTGTACTCTCAGCAACGTTTACAAATCCCTTTGTCTATCACGGGGTTTCAGCAGCGCGTAGAATGAGTGCATATTCATGTGTCATGCGGCGGATGACGCGGATGAAGCAACTAGTGTTCAGCGAAATTGCGTTGGGCACCATGACGAAGTTGAATGACGATTAACGCCTTGGTGGTCAGCGACGGTTGGGCAGTGCTCCTCCTTGTGACAATGGACGACGATGTTGAGCCCAGCAAGACGCAATGAGGACCATGTGCACATACGTAGTTTCATGTTGTGTGTGTACAGTAAACACTTGCATGTGCGTATTAAACACCTTTTGTGTACCGCTTCGTATACTCTCCCCCCAGCATTGCATGTAATCTCAACGTAACAGCAACCATGTTCAAGTGTCACTTGCACCACGCTCAAAGTCACCACGTGCGCAGAATGCCGACGCCTGTGAGTTTCACGTGGAACACGGACGCAGTGGCCGGACGCTGCGTCGGCCGCGTGGTGGAATGCAACCGTAGAAGGCGCACGACCGATCGCGTTGTCTGTACTGTTGCTGAATTAATGACGTGAAAATACTTGCCGTTGTCAGTGCATCTAGCGTGCGTTCTTTTGTACTTGTTTTGTTGTTGGCGAGCTGTTACTCGCTGTTAATACTCGGATGAAATGATTTCGCCGAAGGTGTCGGGCTAGCTCAGATTGTTGAGCCCCGTTCCATTAGTTTCGGATCGTCACGACACGCGCGCTGCGCAGCTCACGTGCTTTCCGAGCCGGAGAGAGAGTCGTGCCTTCTGCTTTACATTCGGATGTAAAAAAGAGAGGAGAATTCGCACAGTAAATATGCCCGACTTCCAGCTTCACCGCGGTTTCACAACGAATGACATCAGGGCCTTGTAGCGTTGGCAATAAACCACTATCACCCGCCCATCCCCTTATCACTAGTTAGCAAGCCAGCCCCAATGTACTGTGCTGTCACTCGTGTCTCACGTGGTTACAGACTATAAAAAGACCATGTATCAAGAAATAAACCGTTCAGTTCGTGTTGCCACTACGTTACGCCACTTCAGGGGCGACGAGGATGGGATCGAGGCCACCGGAGTTTGACGAGGCAGCAAACAGCTGGGATGCCTACCGGGGCGTCTTGAGGCCTACTTTGAAGGCAATGATATTACGGACTTCTCAAAGCGTCGGGCACTCTTGGTAGCCTCACTCAGTGACAGCGTGGTTCGAGTCATTCAGGGATGATGCCCGTCGACGCCCGTGAACAGCCTAATGTACGAAGACGTCTGAAAGGTGGTGGAAGAACACTACAAGCCGCAGGTGAACAAGACTGCGGCAAGTCACGCATTTTTTGTGTGTAGGCAAGGAGACAACGAGGCGGTCAAAGATTTTGCCGCAGACTTGCGACGTCTGAGGCTGCAACTTCGGCAACTTTCTGGACAGAATGTTACGTGACAGGATAGTGTGCGGCATACGGGATGATGAGCCCAGGTGGTTTCTGCTGACCCAAAGGAAGCTGACTGTGCAGGAAGCTGAGAAATTCGCCATGTCGTCAGAAAGAGCTGACCGTAACATCCGGTCCATGAAAGATGTAAATGGCGAGAACGACACGGTAACGTGCACCTGGTTCAAAGGCGTCGTAGCAGCGGACAAAAAAGAGGCAGCGGGTACGACGCAGGCGCACCGCGTCAGTCGTGCTGGAGGTGCGGCTCCAACCACTCAGAACACAAATGTCAGCATGTTGGGAAGGTGTGCCACAAGTGCGGCACTAAAGGACACTTGGCTAGGATGTGCCTGCGCAGGCGCAGTGGCCGGCAAGGATCGTACGCGCTCAGAGAGCTTTCGGATGGAGAGGACAGTAAGGAAGAAATGCTTTTCGCCCTATCTGCCCAGAACAACGTTGACCAGCCAGATACACGGCCCATATCGAATGGAGCCTTGTCTGTAACAGCAGGACACTGTGGATGCTCATCGACACGGGTTCATCAGTTAGCGTGATTCCAGAAAAGGTCTTCAGGTAAAACCGTAAGTGGTGGCCAAGACTAGGAAAAAAAAGCCACGTTGGCTATCCTGCTTCCTCGGTCCTCTTCCAGTGGTCGGCAGAGTCGTCATGAGGGTCGAATACGACAAGACCCGAGTGAATAGTTTGCTCGTGGTAGTGGATTGTGACGGTCCACTACTGTGCGGCCAAAACACCATTCAGGCTTTCCGTGAAGCGGGCGTGTCACTTTTAGACGAAAGGGCTCTCAGCCCCGCCGCGGTGGTCTAGTGGCTAAGGTACTCGGCTGCTGACCCGCAGGTCGCGGGTTCGATTCCCGGCTGCGGCGGCTGCATTTCCGATGGAGGCGGAAATGTTGTAGGCCCGTGTGCTCAGATTTGGGCGCACGTTAAAGAACCCCAGGTGGTCGAAATTTCCGGAGCCTTTCACTACGGCGTCTCTCATAATCATATGGTGGTTTTGGGACGTTAAACCCCACAAATCAATCAACGAAAGGGCTCTTCCGAATGTCTACGCGCTGCAGGCGGAAGTTGACTTAAAAGGGCTGCTGGAAGAGTTCTCAGACTTATTTAAGATCGGCTCGGCTGTTACAAAGGTCCGCCTGTCAAGCTGTACAGGAAAGAAGGGGCCGTGCCTCTGTTTTTGAAGGCCCGCCCGGTGCCCTTCGTGCTTCGCAAAGCAGTCTCAGCAGAAATCGATCGCCTCGTGCAACAAGGTGTCCTAACGCCGGCGAGCGTTTCCGAATGGGCTGCTCCCGTCGTACCAGTGGTGAAGAAAAATAGAGACAGCAGATTATGCGTTGATTTTAAGCTCACCGTGCATCCGGTTACTCACCTGAAACAACACCCTTTGCCTGAGGTGGGTGATATTTTTGCCGCGCTTTATGGGGGAGAAGTCTTCACTGCACTGGATTTGAGCAATCCCTATAACCAGCTCCCGCTTGATGAAGAAGCGAAGACGATCACTGTCATCAATACGCACCAGGGCTTTTACTCGTACAACCGACTAGCGTACGGTATCTCGTCGGCTCCCGCATTGTTCAAGCGGCGCATTGAGTCGTTATTCCGGGACTTTCCAAGAGTAGGTGTGTACCTAGACGACACCATAATCGCCGAGAAAGAACGGGACACTGCCACGCTTCGACATATTTTCCCGAGACTTCGTGACAATGGCCTCTAACTGAACAAAGCCAAATGTCGGTTCCATGAAAAAGAAGTGCAGTTTCTGGGGCACAAGATTGATGCGACCGGCCTTCACCCACTGCGAGACAACCTCGAAGCCGTTACAGCTGCTCCAAGGCCAGCATCGGTAAGCCAACTCAAGTCATTTATAGGGCTCATAACCTGTTACTCGAAATGTTTGCCGAATTCGGCCACGACTTTGGCTCCGCTCTATCGCTTACTGGGCAAGGGACAATGCTGGCATTGGGAAAAAGAGCACCAAAGAGCGTTCGAAGCAGCGAAGCGTGCCTTGTTAAAGGCGAATTTTCTAGTTCACTATTATCTGCAGAAAGAGTTGCGGCTTGAATGTGATGCTTCATCAGATGACTTAGGGGCAGTATTATCGCATCGCATTGATGGCGTGGATCACCCGATAGCTTTTCGATCATGAACGCTGACTTCAGCAGAACGCAATTATTCCCAAATATAGAAAGAAGCGCTGGCCTTGGTGTTTGGAATTTGCAAATTCTGTGATTTCTTGCTGGGGAACCGTTTCACGCTGGTGACAGACCATAAGCCACTCACCGCGCTTTTCCACCCCAACAAGCCCATGCCGCAGATGGTGGCAGCTCGAATTCAGCGTTGGGTGCTTCTTCTATCAGCTTACCAGTACAATCTAGAATACCGCAAGGGAACCCAAAACGGTAATGCAGATGCCCTCAGTCGCTTGCCCTTGCCAGTAGACCATGAACGTGGAAGTCAAGAAGGGACAGAATACGTACTGTATACGCAGGGTCTGGACGCAAGTGCACTTCTGTCTAACCAAATCATTACTTTGACCCAGGAGGACAGCACACTTGGGCAAATCCGGGAGTGGATTGAGCAGGGCTGGCCATCAAGTCTTACAGGGCAGCAGCAGCATCTGCAACTGTACTTCACGCGCCCACATGAACTCGTCGTGAGCCATAGCCTCGTTTACTGGGGTCATCGTGTGGTCGCGCAAGAGGCAGCCCGTCAGTGCCTACTCAACGAGCTGCACGACACGCACCCAGGTGTGGGGGCCATGAAGAGGGTCGCTCGCACGCTGTTCTGGTACCCAGGATTAGACAAAGATATTGAAAGGTTGGTGCAAAACTGTCCACAGTGTGTGCAAGGGTGGTCTATGCCGGCGGCGCAAGTGCCATCACCTTGGCCTAAGACAGCGAAGCGGTGATTTCGAGTTCACATGCATTTTGCAGGTCCTGTTAATTGGTACTTAATTTTTGACCTAGTTGACGCAGAAACAAAGTGGATAGAAGCAATGCCACTTAAAACAGCTACCTCAGACACAACTATTCACTTGCTTAGAGAAATTTTTGCTCGTTTTGGTATCCCACAGTGTGTGGTTTCTGACAACGGCCCCCAGTTTTTGAGTGCAACGATGGCAGACTTCATGCGTGAAAACAGCATACGTCATGTCTGGACGGCGCCGTACCACCCTCAATCAAATGGACTAGCAGAGCGAGTGGTGCGAACAATAAAAGAGGGCCTCAAGAAAAAAAACAAGCGTAACACATTGCAAGAAAAATTGTCTCGTTTTCTGTTCCGTTACAGATCTGCGCCTCTCGAGAGTGGCAAATCACCAGCTCAACTGCTGCTGGGATTCGAGTCCCGGACAAGGTTGTCCGCCCACTTACCAGCAGTGGCAGCGCCTGCAGAGGCCAAGGCTACCCGAGAACAACCTTTGTCGGTCACAATGCCACCCCTTTTCCCACCCGGAAAGCCCATCTGGTCCCGCCAATTTCAACAAGGGCAGAAATAGCTGCCAGGGACAGTAATAGCAACGGACGGCACACGGATGGTGAAACTGGAGACCTCCTTGGGGACCCAGCGCCGGCATGTCGACCAGCTGAGGGCACGGCTGACGTCAAGCACGCCGGAAAAGAACCCATCGGCAACCCGCACAAGTCCAGGGGAAACTCAGCCTGCCCCAGACGCTCGAGAAGCCAGTCCAGCGACCATTGACTCTAGTCCAGCGGCCCCTCAGTCGCCCGCCTCGACGCGAGCAACCAGGGTGCCGGAAGCAGTCCCAAATCTACTCCATCGTTCAACGCGAACATGACACCCTCCGGAACGACTGGGCTTTTAAAGGGGAAGAGATGCAGCGTTGGCAATAAACCACTGTCACTTGCCCATCCCCTTATTACTAGTTAGCAAGCCAGCCCCAATGTACTCGGCTGTCACTCGTGTCTCACGTGGTTTCACTATAAAAAGACCATGTATCAAGGAATAAACCGTTCAGTTCATGTAGCCACTACGTTACGTCACTTGAGGCCTCTCCTACATTTCCTTCCTCCGTGCCTGCCAGTCTTCAGTAACACCAGCTGCTCGGAAGAAAGAGTAAGATTGGAAACTGTACGTAAAACGAAAGAACCCTTTTCTTTAAATTGCGTTGCATAAGTGGTCGGTGTTTCGGCTGCCTAATATTGTTGATACAATAACGCTGAACATTGCGTACCGTAACACCACTCCCGTCGGCGTCTACGGAAGGAGTGGTGTTCCTCGCGCTTTGCTTGGGTGACAGACGCGTTCATGTATATTACCCTGTCGACTGTGCAGAAACAGTGTTCTTGGCCGAGTAAAGATTGCGTTTTCCCTATTAGGATTTACAAACGTCAGACGACCGCTCATGAAAGATCAGTGCCAAGAGTTCTACTTTCCGTCGTTGTCTTCGGGTCCTCTTAAAAAGTAACGTGATTGTCTTAGAGAGCTCTTGTGTCTCTAAAAGAAGGAAAACAATGATGCCGACCAAGTACGCACTAAAATTTAGGTAATGATTTCTTGGCTTTACTTTGTTCTAATCGCTCAACACCTGGCTGGCCGTAGTAGTTTTTTTTGTGTGAAATAAATCTCGACGCTTCAAAAAGCTTTATGTGCTTTTCCTTAAAAATGAACGTTTACTTATTTATTCTCATAAAAATGTAAGAGGTATTGCATGGTTGTAGTGACAAAAAGAACATGTTAGATGCGCTTGCGAAACCAAAATCGCACGAAAACTGACTACTTGGTGCTACAGCGGCTAAAATAAGGAAGTGTTATGAACGCGCCGGCTAGCGTGTAACGCCTTCGGAGGAAACCGCCAGGAGGCGCTGGTACACGTTTGCAGTGTACCAGTGTTTTTTGTTCAGTTCGGGCTGTCAAGGTGGATGGACGTGTTTTTGAGCGCTCCGGATCGACTGCGCAGATAAGTGTTTTTGCATGTTTTGAGCTTGTCTTTATTATTATAAGGCAGCGGTTGAAATCTTCGTAGCACTTATTTTATGGTACGGCTTTTTCGGGGGCCAGACACCAGGCATTTATTAGTTAGTGTGGGTGTGTGTGTTCGAATTTTTTTGTTGTTTTTTTTCTTTTGCCACCCCGTGGAGGAGGTGCGCGTACATTGAACACGCAAATTTTTGTAGTAGAGCTTAGACTTTCTTTTTTTCGAAGTGCAGGGCTCGAGTCTAGTAATTATCGAATATAGGGACAATTGCTGTCAGAAAGGCATGGTTAAAAAGACTGTAAAGTGTTCAGGATGTGGAGTGGGTTTGAAAGTGGACCCAAGCGTAGAAGCGGATGGAGAAGAGGCTGAGGCGAAGTGTAGGCAATGTGAGGTCGAGGAAAAAAATGGAGAAAATGATGGTTGCCCAGAGTGAACTGCTGATGAGAATCGCCGAGCTCGAGACTGAGTTGGCGACAGAGCAAGAGAAAACGAGGGCAATGGGAGAAAGACTGAAGTCCGCCGAGGAAGCGCTAGCGAAGCTGAACAAAGAAGCGACCTACCGAGAGAACAGTAGGGAACCGGCAACCAGAACGGTGGAGAAGGAAAAGCAAGCAAGTTTGGAAAAAACAGGTTTAGCCGGTTCAACTGTCCCAAGGCCCAGTTTCAGCGAGGTAGTGGTGGGGCAGGGAGGGAACAAAGCAGCCGGCGTCACAGGTGCAAGTAGCCCCAAGGTGCAGAACGCCTCAGCTGAAAAGTCACAGCATGTGATAATCGCCGGGGACTCGAATTTAAATCGACGCACAGAAGCCATCAAAAAGAGGGTAAGAGGTGACAAGAGGGTTTCAGTAGGGGCGTTCGCAGGACGGAAGCTGGAAGTAGTCATGAGGCAAGCGAGCGCAAAGCTCAAAACGACAGCTGATAGACGAAACCTCGTGATAACTTCAGGTGGTTTAAACGATGTCCTCAATGAAGATGCAGCAGGACTAGCAGCCACACTGGCGAAAGGCGTCGATGACATGCGCGCCACTTCTCCTAAGGTACAGGTAGTGATATGCACGATACCGGAGGTACCGGTGCGGGATAGCAACCTGCAAAGAGCGGTGGTGAACGCAAACCAAGAGATATGGCGGATGAGTCGAGAGAAAGGCTTTGAGGTGGTGGAAATAAACAGAGAGGTGCATAGGTGGGCGGGTTTTCAACGAGACAGAATTCACTTCGATGGGCGGCTAGGTCATGAGGTGGGTTGGCGACTTGCAGGACGCGCAGTAGCTTTTTGGGGAGGCAAGCGAGCCCTTCGGGGTGCAGGATAGCTAGTAACGAGGAAACAACCAGGGAAACTCTTCGACAGGCGGTATGGACAGATACGATTCCAAAGTGGCACCAATATCTAAGATAGGTAGAGTCCGGGGCATAAATAGACGTAGCCACGAGCGTCGAGCCAATTCAGACATAGGGTATATTAACATGCAGGGTGGTAGGAACAGGCTGAAGTGGGAAGAGATAGACGAACAGCTAAGGGAAGAGAGGCCGATGGTATACGGTTTTGTAGAAACACATCTCAGGGACATGGAACAATCTCCGAACAATCCGGACTAGGCGTGGGAATATTGTAATAGAACAGAAGGCAGCAGAAAGGGGGGTGGTATTGGGGCATTCATTCATAAAAGTACAGACTGGCAAAGGGTCAAGCAGGAGTGCAAGGAACATTTATGGCTAAAAGGGAAAGTGGCAGGTCAAATGACACTCCTTGGTTTCGTGTACTTGTGGACGGGAGCAAAGGCCAGAGAGGAAAACCAGGCAATGGTAGAGTGTATATCAAAGGACATTCGGGAGTTAGGAAGAGAGTGCGAGATAATTATACTAGGAGACATGAATGCGCACTTAGAAGATATAGATGGGTATACCGACCCGACTAGCAAAATGATCATGGATATGTGTGAAAGGCTTGATTTGATCATTTGCAACAGTACCGAGAAGTGTGAAGGGCAAATAACATGGGAGGTAGGAAGGCTTCAGTCGACGATAGATTATGCACTGATGTCACATAGGATGTATGATAAGCTCAGGGGAATGCACATAGATGAAGGTGGCTCCAGAAGTCTGGGTAGCGATCACAAGCGTATCAAGCTAAGTTTTGGAAGAGCAGTGAAAGTGGGAAGGAGAAGAGATGAGCAACTACAGGAAAATTTTTATTTAGAAAGGCAAATTGAAATAGCCACTAAACAAATTAAGAAAGTAATCACGGAGGATAATAAGACAGTGTGGACATACACGAATCTAATTAGACTCTTTGAGCTAGAGCTTGCTACGACGCGTGACAAGTCACCACGAAAAAGAAGACACAAATCCAAAAGTTGGTGGGATGAGGAAGTTAAGAGAGCCATAGCAAAACGTCAAGAAGCCTTTAGTGAACACAGACATGCTAAGCAGCGGGGTGAACCGACAGATGATGTTGAAAGAAAATGGGCAACCTTTCTAAGCTGTAGAAGGGATGCATCCCTTCTGATCAATGAAAAGATTAGAAGGAAGGGAGCTCAGTGGCTGGCAGAAGTACATAAAAAGATGGCAAGGCTGCTGCGAAATTTTGGAACCATATAAACTCCCTAAGAAATGAGACGAGCCTAGAGCAGAGTTTTATAACTACAGCCCAAGGTGCTAGGCTAGAAGGGGACGAAGCTATTGAATATATAACAACAAGAGTGACAGAAAACTTTCAACAAAGAAGTACTTTATGCACCACAATAGACAAGGACGAATCAAGTGGTGCAGTGGCTCCATTTTCAAAGCAAGAGTGGGCAAGGGCTGAGAAAAGGGTTCTTAGTAGTACATCAACAGGCCCAGATGGCATTCCAATTAGGCTGATAAAGACATTAGGTCCGAAGTCTAAACAGGCTTTGACAGAGGCAGTGAGCACAATAATATTCGATGGTGAAATTCCCGATGGATGGAAACTTAGCAGGATGAGCATGATCTATAATAGAAAGGGGGACAAAGCTGACATAAACAACTACCGTCCTATAACAGTGACATCAGTGGTCTACAGGCTGGCGAGTCAGATCATAAAGGAAAGACTGCAGGCGTGGATAGAGGATGAGGGGGTGCTGGGGGAACTGCAGAATGGGTTTCGGAAACACAGGAGGTTGGAAGACAATCTGTTCTCACTGACGCAGTGCATCCAAATAGCAGAAAAGGAACACAGGCCCCTGTGGCTAGCATTTTTGGATATCAAGGGAGCGTACGATAGCGTGGTTCAAGAGGAATTGTTGGGAATACTGGACACACTAGGCGTGGAACATGTAGTCACTAATCTTTTAAAGGGTATCTATAAAGGTAACAAGGTAGTTATAAAGTGGGACAAACAGGTATCCAAGCCTGCAGAGGTAAAACGGGGGCTTAGACAGGGGTGCCCCCTGTCACCTTTATTATTCATGATGTACCTACAAGGATTAGAGGCAAAATTAGAGGGAAGTGGACTGGGCTTCAACCTCTCTTTAGTCAAACAAGGAAAACTTATTGATCAGGCACTACCAGCATTAATGTACGCAAATGATATAGTGCTAATGGCCAACAACAAAGAAGATTTGCAGAGATTGATGGACATCTGCGGTAAGGAGGGAGATAGGTTAGATTTTAGATTCAGTAAGGTAAAAACAGCAGTCATGATTTTCAATGACAACGAAGGTAGTGAGCTTAGAATACAGGAGGTCACGCTAGAGATAGCAGATAAATACAACTATCTGGGCGTATGGATAAGCAATGGTACCGAGTATCTGAGGGAACACAAAATATACGTGACGACTAAAGGTAACAGGAATGCAGCAGTCATGAAAAATAGGGCACTGTTGAATTACAATAGGTATGATGTTGTGAGAGGAATATGGAAAGGGGTCATGGTTCCTGGGCAGACGTTCGGCAATGCGGTCTTCTGCATGAGATCAGAAGTTCAAGCAAGATTAGAAATTAAGCAACGTGGAATAGGTGGGCTTGGTTTAGGAGCTCACGGAAATACACCAAATCAGGGAGTACAAGGTGATAAGGGATGGACATCATTTGAGGGAAGGGAAGCTAGCAGCAAGATAAAATTTGAGAAGCGATTGAGAGAAATGGGGGAAGAGCGTGGGGCTAGGAAGGTTTTCAGCTACTTGTACATGAAGAATGTCGATACAAAACGGAGGAAGCGAACCAGGAATTTGACTGGTAAATACCTTGAAAACAGCAGCTGGCCAAACCAAAAAGAACTATCGGTTAAGAAGAAAGTGAAGGAAACGGAGACTGACATGTGGAGAATGGGCATGATTAAGAAGTCCGCACTAGAGATCTATCGAACGTTCAAGCAGGAAATTGCCAAGGAAAGGATCTATGATAATACTCGGGGTAGTTCTCTACTGTTTGAGGCCAGGACGGGAGTAACTGCGAACCCAAGACATATCGGGCCAAATACGAAGGGGTAGACACAGTATGCAGTGCGTGTGGAGAGGAAGAAGAAACTGCCGAACACTTGATAATGTTCTGTAAAGGGCTTCAACCCTATAGTTCAGGACGATGGCGCAGAGTTTTTCAAAGCACTGGGGTTTAGGGACAGGGAGGGCAAAATAAACTTTAAGAGGGTAGACTTAACTAGAAGGAGGTTATCTGATTGGTGGCTAAAGTCAAGGCAACAGTGAAAATTAAACTCTTAACTGCAAAGTACGAATCCTCCAAACTCACTTTTAAGGAAAAAAATAAAGGTTTTGGTTCATTAGGTATTACGGGCTTGGTGGCGCTAGCCACCGCCCGATCTAAAGGGGTACAGCCATATCCTCCATCCATCCATCCATCCATCCATCCATCCATCCATCCATCCATCCATCCATCCATCCATCCATCCGTCCCGTCGTCCGTCGTCCGTCCGTCCGTCCGTCCGTCGGCGTCCGTCCCGTTCCGTC